>JALIZH010024953.1:0-45890 GCA_030522465.1 Rhipicephalus appendiculatus | reverse complement strand
CCATGAAGGTCATATTGCTTGAAAGAGATGACAAGATATATTTATCAAGAACTTCCTTGGAAGAGTTGGCAAGGGGGAGGGGAGGTCAAGGCACTCCCCTACGTAATTCCCACCTCTGATCAATAAATATTCAAACGGTATATAAAACACACTGCTCTGGAATGCGTGTGAGTAGACGTGAGTATAAACGTGAATTCAGGCAAGGCTGATAGTAATGTTGAAGATGAGTAGATATGACCATAGGTCGGCAAAAAAAAGTGGAACTCACTCAGACTCACTCAAGAACTATATCTTGCACTTTGGACTCACTCGGACTCAGACTAACCAATATTTTCCTAAGCCGAACTCACTCGGACTCACACTCACGACAATTTTCTTCAACCGGACCCACTCGGACTCAAACTCACCAAAATATTACTCACCCGTACTCACTCAGACTCAGACTCATGGCTCAATCTGAGTCTGAGTGAGTCCGAGTGAGTCGACTCATGAGTGAGTTCGCCGACCTATGCACCTGTATAAAACCCGACGCGCTTCACCATTTGTGAGTTTTAAATGCGAAGCATTTCTTAGCGAACTTCGGCGAGTTTGAGCGTATCTATCTATCTATCTATCTATCTATCTATCTATCTATCTATCTATCTATCTATCTATCTATCTATCTATCTATCTATCTATCTATCTATCCATCTAGCCGCCTACGACTTTGTGCTCTCCCTGGCCGTATCGTTAGTGGGATTTATACCAAATTTGGTATGGCATAACATGACCGTATGACGAACATAAATGGCTGGTCATACCATGAAAATCATGACTAAATTGTCATGAAAAGTATGATTTACATGCCACGCTCATGGGGCGTTCGCGGCCGTTTCGTTAGGTTGATATACACCAAATTTGGGATTGAGTGACGTGACTGTATGACGAACATAAATGGCACATGGTAATATGCAAATAAGGACGTGCATGTCATGAACAACATGATTTGATTTACATGCCACGCTCATGGCGAGCTCGCGGCCGTTTCGTTAGCTAGAGATACACCAAATTTGGTATTGAGTGACATGACTGTATGAGGAACATAAATGACAAGTGGCAATATGGAAATCATGACATGTCATGAGCGACATGACTTGCATGCCACGCTCATGGCGCACTCGCGGCCGTTTCGTTAGCTTGAGATACACCAAATTTGGTATTGAGTGACATGACTGTATGACGAACATAAATGACAAGTGGTAATATGGAAATCATGACTTGTCATGTGCGTCATGACTTGCATGCCACGCTCATGGCGTGCTCGCGGCCGTTTCGTTAGCTTGAGATACACCAAATTTGGTATTGAGTGACATGACTGTATGAATAACATAACTGACAAGTGGTAATATGGAAATCATGACTTGTCATGAGGGACATGACTTGCATGCCACGCTCATGGCGTGCTCGCGGCCGTTTCGTTAGCTTGAGATACACCAAATTTGGTATTGAGTGACATGACTGTATGAGGAACATAAATGACAAGTGGCAATATGGAAATCATGACATGTCATGAGCGACATGACTTGCATGCCACGCTCATGGCACGCTCGCGGCCATTTCGTTAGCTTGATATTCACCAAATTTGGGATTGAGTGACGTCACTGTATTACGAACATAAATGACAAGTGGCAATATGGAAATCATGACATGTCATGAGGCACATGACTTGCATGCCACGCTCATGGCGTGCTCGCGGCCGTTTCGTTAGCTTGAGATACACCGAATTTCGTATTGAGTGACATCACTGTATGAGGAACATAAATGACAAGTGGCAGTATGGAAATCATGACGTGTCATGAGCGACATGACTTGCATGCCACGCTCATGGCGCGCTCGCGGCCATTTCGTTAGCTTGATATACACCAAATTTGGGATTGAGTGACGTCACTGTATGACGAACATAAATGACAAGTAGCAATATGGAAATCATGACATGTCATGAGGGACATGACTTGCATGCCACGCTCATGGCGTGCTCGCGGCCGTTTCGTTAGCTTGATATACACCAAACTTGGTATTGAGTCACGTGACTGTATGACGAACATAAATGACAAGTGGTAATATGGAAATCATGACTTGTCATGTGCGTCATGACTTGCATGCCACGCTCATGGCGTGCTCGCGGCCGTTTCGTTAGCTTGAGATACACCAAATTTGGTATTGTGTGACATGACTGTATCACGAACATAAATGACAGGTCCTAACATGTAAAACATGATATGCAAATTATGTAAAGCATGATTTGCTCCTTCCTGGCTGCTTCGCATTACATCGATTCCCACAGTGCGTGGGATCTGCCGGCTTTTTTTTGTTGGCCGACGCTCTATTCGCCGCTATCAGTGTACGTACAGCGTGCATTACTCGCTTGCAGTGTAACTTTGTTTCCCGGCCACAAGTTCGGCCCAATAAAGAGTTATGTTTTAGCGAGTTCTTGTGGTGTCTTCTGCACAGTCACGACCACATGACAATATTTTAGACAGTTGAGAGACTTAGTGTCACAGCAACGGAATTGTACGTGATGTTTGCCATGTATGAAACTATTTTATGACGTCACATGGAGGTTTTCTACACGCCGCCGAGGGTATTAGCAGTTTTCGAGAACCATTTTGGTGTCAGCACTATTTTAAAATTATGCATTTTAACGTTAAGATACAGTGAAAATGTCAGTGGTCTTTAAAAAATAACTCGATGGCGATCGCGTTTGTCAAAGTCGTTGGGCAGAGACCCTATGAAATAAAGAGATAGCCCTATGCTTTACCCGCAACGCATTGCGCAAGGCTGGGGCTGCTTCCCTAAGCCAACGTTGCAACTGCGTTACAGGGCCATTTCACTGCTACTCTTCGAAATACTCTATGCCATACTTACGCTGCACGAGACTCCATTGGGCCTTTCGCACAGTCTTGAACCTGAATGAGCATTATTTTTTTTTTGTAGGTGATACGTACATGTCAGGTTGGGTGGTGTTGTCTGAAAAAAAAAACGAAATACGCTCATTTCCTTCCAGAAAGTTACGTGGTTGTGAGGCTGGAAAAAGGATTTCATAACCTGGCTGAAACATGTAACGACCCGTTTCACGTAAAATTGTTTCTTTTAAAGCGTTGCGTTAACTTTTATAAAGCTTGAAATTATACAGTACAATAAACCTAGTTTAGGCATGGAAGCTGGGGGGACCCCCCGAAATACTAATAACTTTTTTTTTTGAAAAAAAATCTGGTTTTACCCTTATATACACATGAGGCGAACTCCTTTTTTTTTTCAGATTCAGCAGCATGACATCACAGCCCTTGTGCTATTTGTTGGAAGCCCGTTAATATAAGACGTCGATAAGTTGTTTTTTAGTCGGTAACATCTCAGTAACATCTTGGAAGTCTGCACTATTTCGATGACGTACAAAGCGGGATACACTGGAACAACGCAAGAGTATCGCCGAGCGATATAACATGTTGATGTACAAGTGTCATTAAGTACGTTCGATAGAACCTTCATTCCTTTCTAAAACAAATTGGGAAATTCATATTTTCTTCAATTAACATTCACAAGTGAAAAAATTAAATTTTTAGCACCTACGATATTTTTCGTGACACTGCGTCTATTACGCACCATAAATGGAATATCAGTTATCATAATTATATAATTTGAGCTGGAAAAGCATGCTGGAAAAATTTTGCTCACGGTTGTCGGCCGGTCCAACAACTAAAATGTTCCTGCAGTTCGGCGGGACAGAATGATCAGCAGGGCTGTGCGTTCAGCACATACTGAACATCCCATGGGTCACTTTACAGAAGAGACTCAACCACCGATGACACGACATTCAGCCGGAGTGAATGTTCAACGAGGTGCTATGGCCACCCAGGGCAAAATATCCAAAAGACTGAATGTTCATCGAGATTGAATTTCTGCCAAGCTTTTTACATTTGAACAAGGTGCTATCATCAGACAGACTGAAGTCCAAATGAGACGGAATGTCAAGCAACACAGAAAGTTGACTATTAGAAGTTCCGTGTAGTTGAGCTTTCTGTGTAATGAACACACAGATCGCAAGAGGCACGCGGCAGCGTCATTCAGCCTTTCGGCGGCAGAACCAGTCACATTTTGTAAGTTCCGCTTGCTAGGTTGTATATTATGCTTTACATTGCGCCACTAACAAGGCTCTGGGTCTCGTCATAAAAAAAAGTTTCCTAGCTGTTTTTTTTAAATAAAGTTCATTCCTCCTTCCTTTCAGTTTTCTTCTCGAAAATGGCGTGAATTTAAAAATATGGTTTCGGTGTCTATCATTTGGGGAAACCCCCACGAGAAAACGCTCTTTTCTGACGGACGCCACTGATGTGACGCTGGCACGCTCGATGACGGCAGTATATGTATATCGGGGCTTTAATTTCCTTTATTTGCTTCACGTAAGTCCTGACTTCGCGATCGTTTCATCTGCAGTCACTAGTGGACAACGCTCCCTCACTCCTTTTTACTATTTTGACCTTATTATTTAACCGAAGAAGCAATTCGATACCTATGTCCGGGAACAAAACCGCAAGTGCAACGTCTGAGTTTAGAAAGTTTCGACCGTTATCGAAAAGATGCATGCCTGCAAAATTACACTGTCAGTAGAAGTTACCCACCATCGGGCAGCCGCCTGTGCCTGCTTTCTGCGCCCTCTTAGCGCTCGTCGCTTGCAGATGTAAACCTGGAAATAACAAAACAAATTGGCGTGCTTTGATATCTCGGTAGTCTCGGTAATCGAAAAAAACTTGGGTATGTAGCAGAACAATTGTCAAAAATATTCTCATCATTATGCGGTGTTTCCTGTGACACTACCAGCAATCTACGTTCAATATATTGAAGCCAGCTTATGTTATCACTAGAGGCCGGATTTTTAGGCACTAAAAATCGTGTTTTAGGCGCCAAAAATAGGCAGGCAAAACACAGTTTTAGGCCCCCCAAAATCGTAAATATAGGCACAATAAATTTTTACAAAAACTCAAATTTTCGAATAAGGACGTGCGCGACCTGGTATACGACAAGAAAGCAAACAAATGTTATATTTTATGATTGTACAAAGGCGTTAATCATTTAACATAGCCATGCAATGGTCCCTTTTTCGGGCACGGTTTCCAGAACACGGTCTCTCCTTTTATTGTCCGGAATGGTAAGTTAAGTGTCCAAAATCGAATAAGCACGCTCCTGGGTCTGCTTCTTTTCGGCATGGCTGGGAAGGGCAGCACAGGATTCAATAGCCAGACCGCTAAAAGGCCAGAAGGGTCTGTTAGCCTTGTATTGGCCGGGTCTAATAGCGCAGAGTCAATTTCTCCTCTTTGTGTGAACACCATAAAGGGCCCCTTACCAGGTTTGAGCGTTTCGAGCTAGAAGTGTAATGCATGCACTGCGCTAACGATCACGTCTGCCAAGATTTGCAACGCTACGCTCCCCGGAAGGAGGTGAAATGTCAGACTGAATGCCTCGTGCCCTTTATCTCACGGGCGCGCGCACCAATGTGGGGGAGGTGAAGTTCAACAAGGAATGGTCCTGTGTATGTCACAGTAGTACATGAAACTGCGAAAATTATTCGAGGCTACATGTGTAATTTGTGCAATCTGTTGCTTGAACAGAAGAATGAAAGTTAATAGAAATATTAAAACATACAAACGGAATGTGTTTACCAAGAAGTAGTAGTTAGTTTTTTCTTCGAATCGAGAGCGATGCGAGACTTAGCTGCCTATATTTTTTTTGTGTTCGGGTTCTGGCCGTTCCCGCGTCGTGCCGGCGCCAGCCCTGACAACGCTTAGCATGTTTTTGGTGCATCGTCCCTTACAGCAGTTCCAGCTGTGCGACGCGCTGTGTCGTGGTAAGGATACAGGATCCATACCAGCCTCTCCAAACGCATAGACGGATCCATCCCACAGAAACAGGCAGTACACTATAGAGCGAACGCCGAAACGATACAACACCGCTTGTGCGCACGACCTGGCTTGGGCATGTCATGTGCACATAGTGTAATCTTGCATGCGCATGGCGTGTTGATGCGTCAACGTCGTGTGATCTTCCGGCTCCGAGTTTCTCTGATACCGAAGAGGGCAGGGAGGAATTGGGCTTGCGAGTGGCAAAGGTTTCAAGCTCACCTACCGGCATCATGCTTTCGCGGCTCGTAATGAACCGATTAAAAAGTTCTTGGGGTACAAAGCTCTTCATTGGGCACGTGAACACTTCCAGTATCTGACTAAGATTTCTCATGTGACCTGGTGAAGCGCCCTTTAAGAGTAAATTACAAACGAAACAAAAGCCATGTGCACATCTGATTTTTTTTTACCTACTTTCTATTTTCCCCCTGACGGCACTCCATGGTTTCGCATTCGCTCTCCATATTCCTGCTGCTGCGCGCAGGCACCTCCTGTTTTCTGCCCCACACCACGCCCAAGTCTTCAAGCAGGTGCTTCATTTCCATGGGAACACTGGACTGGGAAACCGGCGGTAAAAGCCGCCCGCCACGTCCTCGGCCATAGACGCCACTCTCCTCTTCTTCCCCTCTCCTCTTCCCGCCTTTATTTTCCTCTCCCCATTCCACTGTACACTCTGGGACGTGCTCCCATTTAGGGTTGCAGAAATAGCGCCTTTTCCTCTCCCCAGCTCCAACCGCTCGCGCCATGTCAGTGCGGTGGGGTAAAGTGGCCGGCGCGTCCCATTTCACTGCTGCTACCGGATGTTTGTTGAACTAGGGAACTAGGTTGTTGCACCCCATAAAGTTCCGAAACGTCAATTTTGCCCGGTAACATGAATTACGGTCTCAAACTGTACTCGAAACAAAATTTGAGGCTAAATAGCGTTCATATAGGCACCAATTTTGAAAATAGGCATTTATGGGCACTTATAGACATTTAGGCACAAACCCCAAAAATAGGCATTTATAGGCACTATAAAAAACTATAAAAGCCCTCCTTTACCCCTAATTCATGCTCATATATCAAAGTGGCGCGATAGGAACGCAAGGAAAAAAATAGGCATTTGCCTATAATCCGGTCTCTAGTTATCACATACGGTTGCAAGATGGATGAATTACCTATCTTGTGCGTACTGTGAGGGCGTTTGTATAGTGCTCCAAATTTGATGCGAAAGCTACGCAACCCAAACGTAACTGTATGTAAAAGCGCTGACCTATTAACGGAATTATTTCACTGAAAATACGTGTATAATTACCGTGCAAACATGCGAAAACTAAACATCACATCCAAGCTCCCGAATATTAGTGCCGTGGTAATATTTTACTAGCTGCGAAACAAGGAAAATGGCCACGCGACACAGGTGTCATTCACTTGCTTTCTTTAACGGTAGGACTCGTTATATCACGTGTGCTTCATGCGTGTAATTCCGTAATGGATTTGTGTTTGTACCTAAAAAATGCCAGAATAAGTGCGCCAAAGACATGTTCGAACTCCATGTCAATCACACCCACAACGGCTCATTAGTAAGCGTGCCTTCCAACGACTTGGGGAGAAAATCCGGCAGATCCCACACACTAGGCGATACGATGTAGTGCGGGGTAGTTAGCAAGGACATGCACGGGTATAAGTCATCGCGTGAATGGCATGCGTGCCACTATTCTTATGCTACCACCTTTCTTATATGTTCTTCGTACAATCACATCACACAATGTCAGTTTTTGTGAGTATCAACGTAGCAAAACGGCCGTGAGCGCACCATGCGCGGGGCATGTAATTCATGTCATACATGTCATGCATATGTTCGTTTTCATGTTACCACCTGTCATATGTGTTCTTCATACCATGACGCCACGCAACACCAATTTTGGTGTATATCAAGCCAACGAAATATTCGCGACCTCACAGTGGGGGGTGTCATAGCAGTGATGCCTTACATGAATTATTTGGTGTTATTTTCATGTCACCGTTAAACGTTCCTCATACAGTCATGACATTAATGAGAACTAACAAACAATGATGCCAAGGAAAGTATAGGGGATGTTATTTACAAGTAATCGTAATGTAAGTGGGAAGAAAGAAAAGTGGAAGAAAAGATAACTTGCCACCGGCAGGGACCGAACCTGCGACCTTCGAATAACGCGTGCGATGCTCTACCACTGAGCCACGGTGGCGGTCATCCCTCCGTCCACTTTATAGGGTTGTAGCGAAGCTTTGGACCTGTACAGTGGGTCGCCCTCTCCAGCGCCTTCTAGTGGGTCGCCCTCTTCGAAGAGAAAGAACAGCTCGTGTTGAGAGTCGGTCCCCGCCTTGGCTTTCCCTGTCGAGCATCGTCACCGAGTGCCCGCCAATAAACGTTTTAACAATTTGGGGGAGGTGTTGTGCCCTTAAAACAACTTCGGTCCGCATACGATGCCCTTGGAGCTTCGGTACCGTACCGTGCCATCTACCATGCCCCAAGACGCCGCTCAGCTAACGCTTCCTCCTGCGCCGACGTCGTGTCCTGGTGTCCCCCGCATCCGCGACCCTCCTGTTTTCACCGGCGCGGATGGCACCGACGTCGAGGACTGGCTCGCCATTTACGAACGCGTGAGCGTCCCCAATAAATGGGACGAGGCAGGCAAACTCAGCAACCTGGTTTTCTACCTCGCGGGTGTGGCCTGCATGTGGTACAACCACCACGCATCCGGTTTCCCGACTTGTTCCGCTTTTAAGACCACCGTCATCGACGTGTTCGGCCGTCCTGCCGTGCGTAAGCTGCAAGCCGAACAGCGTTTGCGTGAACGAGCACAGCAGTCGGGCGAGTCCTTCACTAGCTACATCTAGGACATCCTTGACTTGTGCAAGAAAGTGGACGCGAGCATGTAGGAGTCTGACAGAATCACGCATGTTCTCAAAGGCATCGACGACGATCCATTCACCAGGCTCCTGGCCAAGAACCCTCGCACTGTGGCAGAGGTCATTACGGTGTGCCAAAGTTACGAGGAGCTGCGCCGGCAGCGCTTAATGACCCGTCGACCGCCGTCACGCGACGCTGATCTCGCGGGCTTGTCGGCCATTTCTGACCACACCACCTTGCTCGCCGAAATCAAGTCGTTCGTGCGTGAGCAAATTGCCCGCCAGGTCTCTTTATTGGCTTTCGCTCCACTGCAACATGTCGAACAGCTGTCAACTACACTTCCGATTCCCCTCCGCCGAGCGATTCAGCAGAAAATCGCGGAGGTCATTCCTGAATACCACCAGCCGCCTCCAGTACCTGCGCCACTAAGCTACGCACAAGTTGTAGCCAGGCCGCCCCCACCGATTCCTGTGGCTGGCCCGCTTAGTTACACCGAAGCCGTCGCCAGACCCAAGGCCTTCGACGCAACTGTGCCGCATACATACGCCGACATCGTCCACGTGCCCCGACTGCCGCCCACCATGCAGTCATATCAGCAGCCGCCTCCCCCCATCGCGTTCTGCGACATGGATGGGAGCCGCGAACCGATGGCGCACTTCTTAAAACCACCCCATCTGCTCTGCTTGCGGTTGCGCCGGTCACGTCGCATGCTATTGCTATCGCGTGCAGCAGCCTCGGGTCGCATCCAACCTTCCTAGCCAATCGAGCCGCCCTTATTATGGCCAACCGCCGCCTGTGTCACCGACGTCCCGCCCCGCACCATCTACACGCCGTTCACCGTCTCCAGGACGTCGCTCACTGTGGCCGATGCGGCCACGTCCGCTCGCACGCGACCAGGAAGCTAGTCGAGGCAGTCCACGAGGCAAGGGCTGCGACGCTGTCGAACTGCGAAAGCCCTCAGAGAAGCCCATCGAACGTGATAGACGTGTTTGTCTGCGCTCTGCGCTCTGTTTGTCCGCAGTCTGAGCTCTGACATATGCGAGTCGTTCCAATCTGATCCGCAATGTGCGCAATCCGGGGTATCGAAGACTTACCACCGCATTCGCCAACGGCACTTTTGGCGAGGGATGTACCGCTACGTGCAGAAATTCGTTCGCTCCTGCATAGCCGAAAAACTTCAACGCACCTGTCGCCGACAGGTCTGCTACCTCTACCTTGCCCTGACCGGCCGTTTGGGCGCGTTGGTATCGATTTGTATGGGCCACTTCCGCTAACGTCGGCTGGTAACCGCTGGGCCATCGTCGCTGTAGACCACCTCACGCGATACGCTGAAACCGCCGCCCTCCCCGCGGCTACAGCGCGCGATCTGGCCTCCTTCCTGCTCCAACGATTCATGCTGCGTCACGGTCCACCCCAGGAACTGGTCAGTGATTGAGGCCGTGTCTTCCTGTCCGAAGTCGTCGAAGCCATTCTCAAAGAGTGCAGCGTTGTTCACCGCAAAACTGCTGCTTACCACCCGCAGACGAATGGCCTCACCGAACGCTTCAACCGTACGCTCGGCGACATGCTCTCCATGTACTTCGCCGCCGATCACACAAATTGGGATGTCATTCTGCCGTTCGTCACCTACGCCTATAATACCGCCCCTCAGAGCACTACTGGTTTTTCACCTTTCTTCTTATTATATGGAAGGCACCCGTCGCAGACCATCGGCACGATACTTCCATACAAGCCGGATCCATCTGAGTGTGCGCCTATTTCTGACACAGCCAGGCTTGCTGAAGAGTGTCGAGAGCTTGCAAAGACCTTTACTACACATGATCAAGAGCGGCAGAAGAGCATTCGCGCTGACACCAGCACTTCTGCGCTCAAGTTCCTCCCTGAAGCGCTCGTATGGCTCTCGATCCCTACCACTGCAACTGGCCTCTCTTTGAAACTACTACCCAAATACGAAGGCGCCTACGGTGTCGTCGACCGCACTTCCCCTGTAAACTACCTGATCGAACCCATCAAACCATCTTCGGACATGCGCCGTCGAGGGTGCGACATTGTCAACGTGGAGCGCCTCAAGGTCTACCATGACCCGCTCATAGTAACCAGCTGTTAGGTCGCCAGGCGGCTCCCCTTTTCGTACCCGAGGTAATTGTAGCGAAGCTTTGGAAATATACAGTGGGCCGTCCTCTCTAGCGCCTTCTAGTGGGTCGCCCTCTTCGAAGAGAAAGAGCAGCTCGTGCTGAGAGTCGGTCCCCGCCTTGGCTGTCGCTGTCGTGCATCGTCGCCGAGTGCCCGCCAATAAACGTCTTAACAGGGTATATATGTGCATTTAAACGAGAAAGCATCAGTCAGCGCCGCCTGTTGCCCTTACGGCGAGTGTGGAACACTATTTTAACACGAAAGTGTTTTATGCCGGGGTCCACCAAGACTTCAGTGACGTACTTTAATCACGGAAGGGACGGAGAAAAAATACGCACGATCAGAAAGCAAAGAAAAAAAGGTTCCATCAACGGGAGTCGAACCCACGACCTTTTGGTCTGCGAGAAGAGATGCCGGACATGCTATCCACTGCGCCTGGTTGACGCATGCGCAGTGGGGGTGTGGACGGACGGACGGACGGACGCCGGACTGACGGACGGACGCCGGACGGACACCGGACGGACGTGAGCATGAGACGGCGTCGCGTCTCGCTGCGATTCGCGGTAAAAAATTAAAGAAGAAAACACGCACCCATTCGGACGGACGGACACCGGACGGACGTGAGCATGAGACATTAAAGGCTTTTGCCTTAATATTATGGACGCCTTAACACACCTCCAGGTGGCGACCTTAGCACAAGCGTCGGCTTCGTTCATAGTATGCATCCATACCAAAAATAGCCTTGCGGCGCTCGCCTACTTCGACGCGCTGTAACTCCGCGTTCCACATTTACGCATGAAAAATCATGGTCGGCCAACAAGGAAGACACGACGCGTGTTGCGTTTCCCTGTAGTCGGGCAGTGGAGTTTAATACTCGAACATGCCACAAGTAGGCGACCTTAGCCGAAGTTCAGCGTCTATTCAGTTATACTCTCATGGCTGTCACAACATTTTGTGTAATTCAGCTCTCACCGTTAACTGCTACAGCAACCAGAAGCATCTATGACCACAAGGGTTTGTTTAATAATTAATCATGGACGTTAGTCGCCGGAATGGAGATTCATCACTAAGCGTCAATGTGGGTACATTCGTACTAAACGGTGCTATAGCTGCCAAACACCAATAGACATTGCGCGAGCTCTCTCATATCAATGTACAGTAAACATTCAACTACTTCTGTAAGGACAAGTTTCACTTTCGTGTTATACCAATTCCTATGACGGAGGGATCAACCATGTTTTTTGACTGTTTGGCGTCACGTAGCACGTGACCTTATTGCGAGATGGCAGCTGACCAATAATCCCTCGCATACTACCTGAAGGCAAGAAGTATGCCAGAACGAGACCCTCACTATGAATGAAGGAAAGAAGTGTAAATTCAAGGGCTCGTTTGCTTTGTTAAACACGATATTATGAGAACTAACAAACAATGATGCCAATGAAAGTATAGGGCAGGGGTCTCAAACACGCGGCCCGCGGGCCGCATGCGGCCCGCCAGGCTATCGGTTGCGGCCCGCGGCCCTCACATGACTGTCTTTGCCCCTCGTATTTTATTTTATTGTTCTTATTAAGTATGTTCCTGAGGTACACAGACCTGACTGGTTTAACGCATTGTTGCGTGAGGGATCCCATGTGTTATTTCACTTTGTTTTGAAACATAACCGGGAAACAAAAATTATATTTCACAATCAGCGCTCAGATTTGAGTCAGTTTCGAGATTGGTATCGACGTGTTTTTGGAATCCTGGCACCGAGCCTCCTCCTTCAGAAATTACCTGTATATGAGATATGGGAAAATTGTCTTTCAAATGGCAGCGTTTTCAAGCAAATTGAACAATCCCCCCCCCCCCCCCCCCCCGCTTCTACCTTCATCACTGCCCCGGCCCTTGAGGGACTAAATTGCTTGACTGCGGCCCGCAGGCTGCGTTGAGTTTGAGACCCCTGGTATAGGGGATGTTATCACAAGTAATTGTAATGTAAATGTGAAGAAGCAAAAGTGGACGAAAAGATAACGTGCCACCAGCAGGGGACCGAATCTGCGAGCTTCGTATAATGCGTCCGATGCTCTACCACTGAGCTACGGTGGCGGTCATTCCTCCATCTTCATTATAGGGTATATACGTATGTGTATTTAAACGAGGGAGCGTCAGTAAGAGCCGCCTAGCACGCTTGTAGGCTTTTGACATTGTTTCGTCATAATTATGATATATATTAATGTATCGTAAAACTTTTTCTTTGTATTATGCTTTGATTGACGGGTGCTTAAATGTCGTTGTTTTTACGGTGTTGTGGTCTTTTTTTTCTGTTCTGGTTCGCGTTGTGGATGCTTCCCTACTTCATGAAAGTTACGGTGGGCGAATAGTGGGTACCTTACATGCCTTGCATGTGCTGTGCAGAGACGGTAGGCGTGTAGTGGGTACCTTGCATGCTTTGAGGCCCAACGGAAAATGGACAAGGCTCTACCCTAAGGTGCTTCGCCCGTAGAAGCCTCAAAATGTTTTACTTTCAGTGTTCCTTAAAAGGACCAGCCTTTGTCGTATTTTTTTTGCAGTCTAAGAAATATAGCAGCATGTCTCAGGTTTCAAGCTTGAAGGAATTATTTAAATTTATGTACAAACAAGGCCATGAGGTAGCGGTACTACTCCAGATATAGAATGCAAATGCTCGACAATAGTATCGCGCTACCGTCTGTCTTGTTCTACAACATGTAAATTGGAAATAGCCTAACCACTTTTGTTTAGGAACTTATTTATCACTCTTGGTGATTATTACGAACACATTTTATATTTGTGCATCCTCTTTTTATGGAACCCGCCACGGCGGTCTAGTGGTTAAGGCACACAACTGCTGACCCGCAGGTCGCGGGATCGAATCTCAGCCGCAGCGGCCAAATTTCGATGGGGGCCAAAATGCTCGAAGATCATGTACTACTTAGATATAGGTGCAGGTGTGAGAACTAGAGATGGTCAAAATTTCCGGAGTCCTCCACTGCGACATCTCTCATAATCATATCATGATTTTTGGACGTTAATCCCCAAGAATTATTATTATCATTCAATTAAAAGAACTATGTGTCGATGCTTTAGCGGTTTTTGCCTTTAGTGTTGTTTATTTCATGTGTGTAGTACCGCGCTGTTTATTATGCACACATTCCAAACCCACCCAGCGTGGCGTTCTTTTGCAGCTAAATAACATGCACGTTGACAACCGCAGTGTGAACTAGAGCTACTTAAAGAGGAAGTTTTCTGCTGTTCTGATGCAGTGTGCCTTGCAGTGTGGCGAATTGAGAGCAACTACATTAAATTCGCTTGTCCAAGACATCCACACGGTCTTATTGCGATTGAACTTGTAATACCATGAATGAACGCACATGATCGCGCTGACTGTATATGTCAGCGCGATGGTATCACGACTTTCGCCTTGCATAACATCCGAGCGAACGTGAGACGCCGCACCGCAGAGCAGTTGCAGTTGATAACAAAGCAGATGCATGTGCTATGCTTTTTGAGCAATTTCGCTGCACTAACTAAAAAGTTAATTAATTGAATTTTCATAATTAGTGTCCCAAATGATGTCTTCAGTCATCTTAAGACGCAAGCCCCTACAGAAAAAAGCAACTGCGATAACAGCGAGTGAATATACCATTTCCCTGATTTTTTAAGGATATTGGACACATTTCCTGAAACATCCAGTATATATATATATATATATATATATATATATATATATATATATATATATATATCGAGAGAGAGATTACTAGCGTCTAAAAGTTTTAAAGAAACTCAAGGAACACTTCGTAAAATAGCAAGACTGATGTAAAAATGAACCTTATTTCAATTATTCACTTACTGCAAGCAAATACTAAGAGAAGCGCCACCAGGCAAAGAGACCCAACGTTTGCCATGACTATGGGAATCACTAGACCTAACAATAAGATCGAACGCTTTTATATGAGGCTCCTCTCTACTGAGATAAATGAGAGTTCGGCCGTGAACGTCATAGTTTCATCTTTTCTAATTAATCATTCGAAAGATTGTTTCGTTTAATATTTAAACTTTTATGTTTTTTTTCTTGCGCTTAAACATTTGATGGTAATTATAAACTATGTTAACTTCTTCAGCAACGAACTTTAAGGAGGTGTGAACACAATGAAACAAGAAGGTAAAAAGAACGCTGCAGATACTGAACAATGGAGGAATGATAGCAAGAGTTTCGATAAACAATTTGATATTTTCTCGGCCTTTTTATTTATATAATGACAGACTACGCTAAAGCCAGAGTGACGCCTCACATGGCAGCTTTAGACACCTGCTACCAATGAGCTGAGTAACTCTAAGAAAAGCAATGTATGTAAAAAAGCATATTTCAATGTCACAATGCCCTATGAAACTAAAAGGATACAAGCTGAACAGAGGACTAACTAATATCCCAGGGGGAAATTGCGGTGCGCATACAAAGCGAACACCCTGAAGTAAGGAAAACAAGCGTTTCTTTTTTCATGGGCTGAAGAATGCTTCCAGGATTTAAGGCATTGGCGTAGTTTTCAGCGCTCCTGATGAGGCTCGAAAACTATGCCACGATCTAGCAAAACTTCTTGAAAGCACGAAACGAAAATGCGCTTGTGATGAATCCTTTAGGCACTACCTATTTGACATTATTCTAATGTACTCCCTATTAAATTGCAACAATAACTTTTATAGAAATTTGACTTGTGCTTTATAATAAAATGCATAGCGTAATTTGTAATTTAATACGCATTTATCCTGTGGTTTTTCGTGCTCTGTTTTTATGTTAAATGCACTGAAATAAAAGGCTAGATTGCTTGATTAATTACGCAATTAGTTTACGGTCATATTCATTTTCAGCAAAGAATAAGTACACTTATGAACTGCTTATGAACTGTTTATGAGCAAGGAAACGCTGTAAAATTAAGTTAAATGTACACACATTTATTACGCAGGAGGTTCAATTCATCAAACCTTAAGGTATCTTGCTCTTGCTTACCCGCTATTCAACACAACTAGCACGCGCATGTTGTGTGCAAAAATTGGCCGCTAAGTGCTTCAAAAGGCTAAAAATTCAAAGTTCATATAATGCTGTACAAGGGTACAGGACCTTTACATTCAGGAAAATTGCACAACATAAAACGATCGACGGGTTATCACCCGCCTATGAGAACATCTACATTCACTTGGTAAACAAGATTATTCACAATAATCGAGCTATGCTAAACTATGCCATCGTAACAATTTTTCTTGAACACTGCTGCTTTGCTTTCCGCAAAGAATAAATACAAGCATTCTGGATTATGCAAATAATGCGGCCGTGACGAAACTGCTCGTGGTGGTGATGAATGCGTGGGCACAGTAGTAACGGCGTTGTGATTATGGTGTTTGTGGAAGGGGAAGGACATCGCGCAGCCACAAAACACCAAAGCGACTCCGTGTGGTACGCACCAGCAAGCAAGCAAGACTCGAACGGCATCTCGCTCACCAAGCCTTCAAACGAATAAATGATGGAGCTCGGCGTTCCAAAATCACGACATGATAAGGAGGGATGCCATAGCGGTGGGTTTCAGAAAAAGCAGGGATTCTTGAACGTGCCCCCTAAACTATCTACACCGGCCTCAAGCATTTTCACGCTTATCAAAAATGGTGTCACCATGGCCGGAATTCAATCCCGCCACCTTCGCGTCAGCTGTTAATCGCATAATCACTTGGCCACCGTGGCGGACAACTAGCCTTTCCGCAGTAAGGTACGCATTTGGGCTGGTTGGTTCATGATTACGATTGAAAAACAGAGCTAAAAAGACGGGACAAGAAAGGACACGGGACCACGGCGCCGTGGTCCCGTGTCCTTTCTTGTCCCGTTTTTTTAACGCTGTTTTTCACTCGTTATCAGCCTTTCCGTTCACGGCTGCTCACTACCAGGAGTCATGCTGCCATGCGGACCTAGATGCTAAGACCATGCTGGGGGCTGGGAACACCTTGCGCACCGGCGGCCTACTGTTAGCGCAGCCTACTGCGTTCCTTCGTCGTTCGAACCAGCTCTTCAGGTAGTTGCCTGGCGACCAAACCGATATACTAGTTGCAGGACGTTCAAAGACGGAGTGACTGGCCAGCCATTGGCCTGTAAAGAGCAGTGGCCTTGTGTTCCGCCTGCCTTCTCTTTTCCTGCAGGCATTTCACGACCCGGTGTGGCATGGTGAAGATATCAAGTGACGTGGCGACGTCAGCACAGCCATCATGGCCACCCGAATATGACGCTTATCGGTGAGTTTGCAATACATGAGCGCTCGGCGTGCAGCGCAGTAGATGGGCATAGATTGTCGGAATTGTTTTTTAAATGCGAAGCATTTCTTAGCGAACTTCGGCGAGTTTGAGCGTATCTAGCTATCTATCTATCTATCTAGCCGCCTACGACTTTGTGCTCTCCTGGCCGTGTCGTTAATGAGATTTATACCAAATTTGGTATGGCATAACATGACCGTATGACGAACATAAATGGCTGGTCATATCATGAAAATCATGACTAACTTGTCATGAAAAAGTATGATTTACAAGCCATGCTCATGGCGCGCTCGCGGCCGTTTCATTAGCTTGATATACACTAAATTTGGGATTCAGTGGCGTGACTGTATGACGAACATAAATCACAGGTGGTAATATGCAAATAATGACGCGCATGTCATGAACAACATGATTTACATGGCATGCCACGCTCATGGCGCGCTCGCGGCCGTTTCGTTAGCTTGATATACACCAAACTTGGTATTGAGTGACGTGACTGTATGACGAACATAAATGACAAGTGGTAATATGGAAATCATGACTTGTCATGTGCGACATGACTTGCATTCCACGCTGATGGCGCGATCGCGGCCGTTTCGTTAGCTTTATATACACCAAACTTGGTATTGAGTGACGTGACTGTATGACGAACATAAATGACGTGGTAATATGAAAATCATGACTTGTCATGTGCGACATGACTTGCATTCCAACCCCATGGAGCGCTCGCGGCCGTTTCGTTAGCTTGATATACACCAAATTTGGTATTGAGTGACATGACTGTATGACGCACATAAATGACAACTGGTAATATGGAAATCATGACTTGTCATGTGCGACATGACTTGCATTCCACGCTCATGGCGTGCTCGCAGCCGTTTCGTTAGCTTGATATACACCATATCTGGTATTGAGTGTCATGACTGTATAATGAACATAAGTGGCAGGTGATAACATGAAAATCTTGGCATGCATGTCATCTACAACGCCATTTACATGCCACGCTCATGGTGCGCTTGCGTCCTGTTCGCTAGCTGGATATACACCAAAATTGGTATTGCGCGACGTGACTGTATGACGAACATAAATGATGGGTCCTAACATGTAAAATATGACATCCAAATTATGTAAAGCATGATCTGCTCCTTTCTGGCTGCTTCGCATTACATCGATTCCCACAGTGCGTGGGATCTGCCGGCTTTTTATTAGTAGTGATAATTGCTTGGAATGTTGGACATTTATGTCTCTCAGAAGAGGGCAAACATAACAGCACAGGACGAGTAAGTAACACTCATGACAAAACGAGCGCTGACTATCAGCTCATTATTTCTTGCGTTTTCCTCGTATAAATGCAAACCATCGGCAAAAACAGAAATAGAACTGAACAGGTGTTTAGCAATAACTACTGAACAACTAAGCCTGGCGCCGATCAGCATTGATCTCAGAACGCAAGCACTTTGTTGGATATAGTCGCAGATGCCACGCTCGAGCATTTGTTCCCCCCCCACCTGCAATGTTTAAAGCCTGTATAAACTGCCTAACGTGCTTATCTATGTGACGAATGACAATTTACGGCATGCACGAACCGGATATGCCCCGGGGCTCAGAGCAGCCCGAAATTGACGACAACGCATGCTTAGGTGTCGTTGTCTGCTTTCTTTAACATTGTAATGGCGTTCCCCTAGCTCGTTGTTGGCGTAGACAAAGTGGTGTCTATGCACCAATGTCCGACATCCAGCGCGAGAACTAACGCGCAAAGCGACGGAGTAAAATCTCGAGCACACAACCACAAGAGAGACTACACGCACACGACAAGCCCTGACTTACAACTTGGTGTAATGGCAGAATGACACACACTACATATGCAAGAGTGAAGCATGAAAAGGACAGGCATTGGCAAAGAGGTTTTACAACGGAAAGCGCGACAATGCAAAAACAGCCAGCCAAGAAAAAATGAGGGAGATCCCACCCACCGGGGGGAATCGATGTAATGCGAAGGAGTCAGCAAGGAGCGGCATATATGTAAGTCACGGCGCACATGTCATGCAAGTCAATATGTTCAAGTTACCACCTTTCATGTATGTTGGCCATACAGTCACTTCGCGCGACACCGACTTTGGAGCATATCAAGCTCGTGGAATGGCCGCCAGCTCACCACTAGCGTGGCATGCAGATCATGCCATGCATGGTATGCAAACATTATTTTCATGTTACCAGCTGTCATATATGTTCGTCATAGACGCACGACACGCAATACCAGTTTTAGTGTACATCAAGTGATTTAAACGGCAGCGAGCGCTCCATGAGCATGTCATGACATACATGACATGCACGCCATTATTTCCCTGTTATATTCTGTCATATATGTTCGCCATAGAGTCAAGTGAGACTACACCAGTTTTGGTGTATATCAAGCGAGCGAAATGGCCACGAGTTCACCATGAGCGTGGCACATAAGTCATAACGCACATACCACACGTCACTATATTAACGTGATAGCGTTAAATATCTGTTTTCGCAGAAGTTTCGGCGTCAACGTCGGCGTCGTTGTGAGCGAAAGATCATCACCTTGACCGTGACCGAAAAATTGAGAAATATGCAAATGAAATAAATAATAAAAATTTCCGGATCAGAGAGAGGATCGAACCCTGGCCGGCTGTGTGGCAAACAGGTGTTCCACCATATGTCCACAATATTTGTTGATGCTGCTTCAGAAAAAAAACACTATATGAAATTCGTGTGATGCAAGGAGTGTCAACGCATTATATATTGCGTGGCAGAAGCGTAGAATCGCGCCAGGCATCAAAAGATGTGAATTTAGCAAAGAATGGGCATTTTAACGACCCACCCATTACAAAGCGCTCAGACATATTCAATCATCAGCAGAAGCAGAATCATTAAAAAGGTTAACAATTGCGTAGGTTCACGTGTTGCCCTACTGACGCGTCGTAGGCCCTTCGCTGATTCGCCTAAGGAATAATTATGGCTTAGTTGGCGCCTAACAACTGTGCTTGCAATATCCAATCACTGGTACTCTGAAACAGCCAATGTTACGCGAAAAGCCTTTCGTTTTCTTACGGTATGGTTGAAGCATGCCCCGAAAAACGAAGCAGGCTAGCCGTTCAGAACGCGTTGCGCACGAGTCCCGATTACGCTATCGCGATCTGCCCTTGAAGGTGAAGCTCGAGCATCCTACAAATTTTTGTTTTTAAATGCGAAGCATTTCTTTGCGTACTGCAGGCACTTTTAGCGTTTCTATCTGCGTACCTATCTATCTATCTATCTATCTAGCCGCCTACGTCTGTGTGATCTCGTGATTACCCCTTTAACTTGGGGTAGACCAAAATTAGTATGTGAGAATAAGATTGTTTGACGAATATGACTCGCTGGTCTTGACATGAATAATGACAATCCCGTCGCGTACGTCGTCAAACTCTTTCGGGCAAACCCTGTGGCACATACCACGGGGCGGGTATGTGCCACAGGTATGTGGGTATGTGCCACAGGTGATTGACAGTTTAGACTACCCAGTAACGGCGAGACAAACATTGGTACTTTTAACGCCAGAGCGTTAAAAAGCTCACGTCATCAGCAGCGTTGACCGGACGAATGCAAATAATAAATGTCAGGCTCCCAACAGGAATCGAACCCAAGCATTCTGCGTGGCAATCAAGCATTCTACCACAGAGCCACGCCAGGTCTCGGAACTGCTTTTCGAATAGACCCTAATGTTCGTGAGACGTGAATTGTCAATGCAGTGCTGGCTATACAATTTTATAAACATTACATATGTACTGCGATGATACAGCCGTCACGCCGGGTTAATATCAATTATAGTAAAGCGCCTTCCACTGAAGCTGATATATGTTGCAGTGTCCAGGGCTACCATCCTGGCGAGCACAAGCGCTACATATCAGTTTACCGCTTCTGGTGTTGCTACTGCCCATGTTGCTGTTGGCATCGTTACGCAACTGTAAACAACTTGTTATGCAAAACGTAAGTGACTATGGAACATATGTCTGTGCGTACATTTGTACATATCTTTAGCGTAATTTCGTAACGTTTCGCTCAATAAAACATTACAACACAGTCACCTTCCCTCCGCATGCTTCGCATAACATCGATTCCCAAGGTACGTGGAATCTGCCGAATTTTTTTTTCCTTTATTTACCCTAAAGGCCCATTGGGCATTACATGGGGGGGGGGGGGGGAGATAGTTGTAGAACAATACACAAAATGTTTCATGCATAAAACCAAAATATAGCGGCACTTATACCATGTGTGTAATCACTCTTGCATATTGAAGCGCATGTGCAATCAAACACAAAGGCAAGAGTATTCAAATAAAAAGTGTACAGAAAGCAGTTGTAAAAAAAAAGAAAAGAAGGGTATACATACAATTCACCCACTAGTGTGGGAAAAGAAAAGAAAAAGAAAAAATATACAAAGAACGTACTTGCAGTAGAACTCATGCATACAATACATCCAAAAATGTTGGAAAAGCTCGCAAAAAAGACACAGTATGTGCAGGAACAAATAGAGGGATTCGGTCACATGTATACACATATATACACTAAAGCGTGAGATGATTTCTTTGATGGACAGGAGTACAATGTAATAAGTTAGAATGTATAAAAATAGCAGATAGTGTTATGGAGTGTTATGGTTATCCTAATTGATTGTGCTAGGCAATTAGAAGTCTTTTAGTGCTTCTGAAAATTTTTCAGCAATTACTTCTTCAGCTATTGATCTGGGCAGGTGATTGCACTCTTCGATTGCCAAATGAAGAAAAGAAAAACGAAGTAAATCAGTACGGGCGAATGGTTGACGAACCTTAAAGGAGTGGTCCAAGCGTCGAAACATCGCATCGGGCGTCGTTAATAATAAGGTAGTATAGGGTGTACGGTTGTGATATAACTTATGAAAGAATACTAAACGTGACACTTTCCGTCTGCTCTGTACCACCTACCACCTGTCATATATGTTCGAGATACAGCCACGTCCTACAGCACCAATTTCGGTGTATATCAAGATAGCGAAACGACAGCGAGCTGACCATGAGCGTGGCATGTAAGTCATGTGATGCACGACCTGCAAGTCATGATTTTCTTATTACCAGCTGTCATATAAGTTCGTTATACAGTCGCGTCACGGAAAACCAATTTTGGTGTATATGAAGGAAGCGGAATGGTCTCGAGATTACCATAATAGGTCTAGCTAAGTCGTGGCTCGAATGTAATGGATGTCATTATTTTCATGCTACCACCTGTCATATATGCTCGTCATACAGCCACGTCGCCAATTTTGGTGTATATTTATTTTATTTGACAATACTGCTAACTCCTAGAGGAGTCGTTGCAGAGTGGGATTACAGTCATGAATTACGCATAAAGCTTTTTAAGGAAAACAGTTTCAGGAAAATGAATACAATATATAGCAAAGAACAAACACAACTCGCTAAGCAAAACAGTAGCACAAAATGTATATTGACAAGATTAAGCAAAGAAGAAGGGCCACTTCATTAAATTAAACAGGCGCGAGCGTCCCGAGGCCATATCATGTAAATTATGCCTTACATGACATGCGTGTCATGATTTACTGCTAATACTTGTCAGTTATGTTCTTGATACACTCTTGTCATGCCATACAAATTTTGGTATATATCAAGTTAACGAAACGACTGCAAGAGCGCCATGACAGCGGCAAGTATATCATGGCGTTTATGACATGCATATCATGATTATCATATGGGCGGTTAATTATGCTCGTCATACAGTCATGATGAGCCTTGCCAATTTAGTATAGATCCGATTTACCAAACGGCCATGAAAGCACAAAGTCGTAGGTGGCTAGGTAGATAGATAGATAGATAGATAGATAGATAGATAGATAGATAGATAGATAGATAGATAGATAGATAGATAGATAGATAGATAGATAGATAGATAGATAGATAGATACGCTCAAAGCCAGCGAAGTTCACTAGGAAATGCTTCGCATTTCATAACCGCAACAAACACGTGACCTTTGTTTTTTATTTCATATTTGAGACCTGACAGCGGCATCGAGAAGAGAGAACTCGGCATCAAAGATGGTATCAAGGAGGGTTTGAAGGGATGACAATTTTAGGTAGGAGTGATGACAAGACTGCACTTATTACTTTAGAAGCCTATTAAGAAATTTCCTAACAAGTGCTTGAGCGCGCCATCTCTTGCCCTCTTTGATGCCTTTCGTTTTCATGCTTCACTCTGGTATATATAAGTTGTTTGTCTGCCATTAAAACCAGTTGTAAGTCAGCGCTTGTTTAACCATGTCGTCTCCCTTGTGAGTACGTGTTCGCGCTGTTACTCCCACGCTTTACGATAAACCTACTTGACCAAAAAAGAAGTTTTGATAACTTGCAAAGCTGGCTGTGGCACCCCATGTAGAAGTGCGGGCATTTCGTCGCTCGTACTCGGTTCGCGCGGTGGGCAAATTAAGCGCGGTGGCTGCACAGACTGTCTCTGTCCGTGAGCGCGGCTGATTAGCAACGGCGCGGATGGTTTTGTGCAGACAGCCGACGTTTTAGCGCGAGCGTTAAGAGCTTCGCTCTTACTTAAGGTTAACGATCACTGCATTTTACAATATACCATAGCCAAGAGACTCCAATCGCGCAACATAGCTTGTGTAAGAATGGCGAGCGGCTCACCAAGTATTGAGGCAGACACCCTTGTGCTGTTATCAACCGAACATTCTACTCGCGCCTCGAGCGACCCTCAGGTAGTGGTTGGTTCATTGGCCGAGGCGTTTTACTGCGAACTGGCTGTATGCCAGGCAGTACACGCTATTCAGTGGTAACCCTCCGGGCCGACAGCCTCGCAGTTCATCCTCGCTACCCCCAGACGCCGACTTCATTCGTTGCTCTATTTCTTCCGAGCGCCCGCCACACCTTCGTTCTTCTTGTTTTTGTTAGTCGAATGCTCCTGCTGTTGTTCACCTGTATTCCGTGGTTCACACACACTGTGCCGTTTTGGCAAAGAATTGGGTGGTTTCATCATTTTTTATGAAAGTACACGGTGTCCAACAAGGTATGGAACTAGAACACGAGCCCAATATGTTCTAACGTATTTCAATGTACTACCCGCCAACATTTTACGCATGGAAACTATCGCTATGGCGTATTTGTCAATAATGCAATGCATGTCTGGTGTTATTCCATATGCACTCATTTGCAAGCAAGCTGCTGGAAAATCATCTAGTGTGGTACTGTGTCCGTAAACGCTATCACCCGAAATGAGAAAAAAAAAATCAAATGAGGAAAAATGCGGCCACTTAGCACTGGGTCACCCAGAAATTGGTTCAGAGAAGCACGAGCCCTTCACGGCTCGTATTCCCCGTCGACCGGACAAGTTCAGCTTCGTGATGATGTGCTTCCTCCTAGAGAGTACGCATTTTCTTAGAACACCTCGTGATTCTCTGCACACGATCGGGCGCAGCCAAGTTATGCGGTATAGTGCGGATGATGGGCGCGATGGCTGGGTCAGTGGACGCGGCTTACCTACTACGCATTATCTGTTTTCTGGAAGACTCGATGCTTGTTTCTTCTTTATTTCTACATTTTCCCCTCTCTCTACTTCTTTCTCTCTCTTTCGTTTGATGTTCTCTCCGCCTTACTTTTTTCTTACTGCCTTTCTTCATCTCTGTTTCTCTTTTTCTTGTTATTTCTGTTCTACTCTTTACACTCTCCTCTTCCTTTGCTTTCTGTTCACCATCACATCTCTCCTTTTCCCACACCCTTGCTTCACCATACTATCCAAGGCTATGCTATGCTCTGTGAGCATGCCAGGATAGACGAGTACTTGAGACGCTCGCCTTCGGATCAAAGGTACGCCAGTACGAATCCTGCCCCGTGCAGATATTTCAGGAATAATTTTTCTTGTTCTTTTTGTCTTTCTTTCCGTCTGTTTGTTTCTGTTTTTCTTTATCTCTCGGTACTTCTTCTCACGGTTATTAAAAACAATGCCGTAGCGGTGGGTAGTGGGATTTGCTGAAATTCTGTGGCACTTACCCGTCCATGGTGATGACAGTTTTCGGGCGCGGTCACAGATTATACGCCGAGCTAGAATAGCTTCACGGCTAGAAATATCCAGGATTGAATGGTATTTGAACCCTCGCCCTTTGCGTGGCAGTCCAGTACTCTTCCAGAGAGCCGTGCCGTTGCTTGGTTTCCCACTTGAATTGCACATCGGTATTCGTGAGATGCGTTAGCGGCTTGGCGATGCGGGAAAATTTGTTGGCGAGGCATCTGTAATACACCAGTGTTGCTAACGATGTGGCCCAAGAACAAGTGCTCCCCATACGCGAAACGGAACTTTGAAGGCTTCATGGTAAGTTCAGAAGTCTTGATTGCGTGATGTATTGCTCGGAGGTGTTCGTCAAATTAGAGGTAAATACAACCAGGTCATCCAAGTACACGATACAAGTATGTCACTTAAGCGTGTCAGTACTGGATCCATAACGCGTTGGAAAGTCGCAGGTGCCTAGCGAAGACCAAAGAGCCTGACCTTGACCTCTAAAATGCCATCTGGTGTTATAAAGATAGTCTTTCCTCGGTCCCTCTGTTGGACGGCAGCGCTTTTACTTAAGTTAGTGCTCTCGACTGAGATCTCAGGTCAATGAAGGCACCGTGGTTACTAAGGAAGCCCATCCTTAATATCACATCGCTGGAGGAAGGTTCTACGATTACAAAGCTCGCAGGATAAGTAGAGGTAATGATGTTAACTCTTGACTTGCAAACTCCAGCTTGCTTTATTTGATGGCCTCCGGCAGTCCGATTTTGGGGCCTTCCCAAGCAGTTTTAACTTTCTTCAACTTCACGGCGGATGGTGCACTCACCACGCAGTAGTTGCTGCAGTGTCGATGAGAGCGGTGACGTTGCGGCTGTCGTATAGTACGCCGAGGTCACTAGTCCGTCGTTTTAGGTTGTGGTTACGTCGTGGCGTTAGGTGACGGCTACTTCAGCTTCTACAGCTGCTTCTACGCCGCGTCGTCACATTTTTGTCAAGCCGCGGTGTTTCTTCGCCGGGGCTCCGCTTGACTCAGGGTGTGTTCCTAAGGTTTAGTCGTGGCATCGTCGTCGTCGGCGGAGGATCTTCGGTATTGCGACAAACAGCGACCGAACCTCCATCGGTTGTTGTTTTTAGTTTCTCATATATAGGCTGGCGGTACAATCCCGGGGAGGGCCGTTGTAGTGCGCGCGATGCGGTTAGATGTGGTGGCTTCATGATAGAGAACAGGAAAGTCATGAATCTGTCCACTGTTCTCTGCAAGGTGGTCCGTGATGTATGGTCGTTCACCGCTCTGTCAACGGGCTGTGTTGGTGCCAAAGTCACCCAGTCCCTTATCGTGCTACTGGCTGCGGCGGTCGCTGTGGCCGGCTTCCCCATAGTGGTAGCGAAATGGTGGTGATCAGGGGCGCGCCATCTGCCACTATTCTTCGGCGCGTAGCGCTGGCCAGCAGGCGTGCCAAATGGCGTTGATGGCGGTGGCAGGAGCTGGCAACGAAGCTCCGCTGGTGCGGTAATCTAGGCGCTGTGAAGGGGTAGGACATCATGGGCCACGCAGGTCATTACTCCAGGTTGAGGCTGCTTCGGCTAAAAGAAAGGGTTGGTCCGTGATGGTCCATGATGGTCCATGATTAATTCGACGTCTTCTGCACGGCTTGGGCTTGGGCCACGGCTTTTCGTGGGTGTGTGGAACATGAACGAACGAGCATGTACAACCCAAGTGGATGCTGACGTTCTCTTACAATTGCCACAATCGAGTCCACTTGAGGCTGTGGCGAAGGTAAAAGCTTGCACGATCACTCTGCTGCTTGTCCCGCACGATCACTCCGATGGTTTCCCGTTGGTCGGCGGCGCCCAGCGAGTGCGCTTAGGGAAGGCTAGTAGGCAGAGGCGAACGGCTATATTGCTTCGTCTGCTTCTCGAAAAACTTCTCAATTGTTGCAGTCGCTGTGTCGAATTCAGTGAGTGTCTTCGGTGGGTTGCGCACCAATCCTACGAACAAGCCTTGTTTCACTCCCCGCATAAGGAATCGAACTTTTTTTCTTTTCAGACATGGCAGCATCGTCCAGGCGGATAGGTGGCACCATCTTTTCCATGAATATGATGACGTTTACATTCAGTTCAACTTTTGTCACCAGCAAAGCGGCGGCCCTTTCCCTCCGAATGATGCTCGTGAAGGTATCCACGAATGTTCTACAAAACAGATTCCAGGTTCGAAATGTGGGCTCACGATTCTGAAACCAGGTGCCTGCTGCTCCCTCCAAGTAGAAAGAAACGGGACTTGACTTGTCTTTGGGCCCCCTGTTGTTGAAGATGGCGGCATGGTCGTACGTTTCGAGCCAACCTTTCAGATCTTCCAAAGGTAATCCCTGGGAGATTTGTCGCTCCATTGTTTGCTATAGAAGCAAGGTGTAGCCAGCAAGCCAGCATAGTTGCTGTCATCGTAGCTGTTGTGGTGGGGATGGTCGGGGTCTTCCTGATACTGTCGTGTAAAATCTCTAATCTGGTGGCAGCTCTTGTTCCCTGCGACTAGCCCTATGATCCATGATGAATTCGACGTCTTCTGCACAGCTTGGGCTCGGGCCATGGCATTTCGTGGGTGTGCGGAACATGAACGAACGAGCATGTCCATTAGGTGCCAAGTCGTTGGGATGATGAAGAAAGCTGCAGCAAGACTGGTAAATGCGCAGTGCTTTATTTGCGACCGTGGCCCAGTAAATGGCCCAGTAGATGAGTAGTCGCTGTACAAGCGATACACGCTGTACATTGATAGCGGCAAGAAGTCTTCAGCATTGGAGCAATATCACGAGTGATAAGGCGCATTGGCATTTATACATATGGCATCGTAGATTCCAGGCTTATTGTTTGGAACCGCGTTAGTTATAAAATAATCTCTATTGTTCGAGTTTCTTCCTCAAGGTTACGAGAGCAATGCAAAATCATTGGAAATGTTGGATATTCCGACGCGGAGCGCGCAAGACAGGGGTTATAAGTGACACGGGTCGGTTCAATGAAAGTGCGCGTGGCAATATCTACATTTTTTTTGTGATTCTCAGCTTGACTTCTGTACAGCAGTAAATTCCTGAAATACAGGTACTTTGCACTTTTACCACGCATATGAACTTTTTCGTTCAGCAACGCGAAATAAGATACTCATCAGATCACATTTGACTTGGCGGTTCTTCAGATTAAATAGTGCGTCCAAGAAATGGACCGAAATGTACCTTCTACCAAATTCAGAAATTTTATATTTGACGGAACAGTAGGTTTGGCCACCGAAACATGTCATTTCTTAGAACAACTTCTCTTTATAGTACAGGCGTCAGTATCACTTTTCTCGGTGCTTAACCTGTGCCTATAGTAAGTACAATCAAAATCGTAATCGTTAGCAGCCTTTTGTGTTCGTTCTCACCTGGAAACACCCTCTAGCATATTTGAATAGAGTTTCTACAGCGCAGCTGTACATGAAACACTTGCTTGATTTCTGTCGTTCGTCCACGTCCGTCCACGAGTGAAAGACGCGCCACGTCTTCCGATGAAGGGATGACATTACGTAATGGCATCACCATGTTTGTGGTAATAGGCCTTTACACTATCAAGTGAAATCGCCTAATCCTATGCAGAGCTCGCCCGAACTGGGTCACACATCGACAGCACGGCAATTCTAAATATATCACACTGAATCCTGCAGCCTCAAGAGTCAATGAACACTCAATAACCATGTAACTTTAATAACCAATAACCATGTAAGTAAGTAAATCACTTGCGGCGCACGCACATGCTTCCACCAATCTCCACTCCACACTAAATATTGCGCGGCATACTGGCGTAAAGAAACGCACATGAATGTTTTTCTAGTGCACTACGCGCCCACTCCGATTTGCAAGAATGTAGCCGTCGTAGCAGATTGAAAGCAACTATGGCGTACTTCGTGCAGCAATCAACAGTACTAAAGGTCACGTAGTCCTTTATGTATTTGATTATGACAACTGGAAAGCAAAATCTCTTTTTCTCCTTCATTTGCATTTGAGTCTACTGTATCCATCCTCCGCATGCATCGCCAGGTCTAATAGAATCTCAGCAGCAAATCATGTGAAAAATCTTCAGGCCTCAATATATCTCACTAACTTTATGACTCATGAGACATACAGTGCTTTTGCCTTAATAATGTCGCCAGTTAGGACGGCTTAGGTGGGTGAGCCGAAAGTGGGAAAGGACCCAGCTCCCGGAATATTACACCTCTCTGTGATGTGCAGGGCGCTCGATCAGCGACTTCGCATCCTTCGACCACTGTATGCAAAGAGCTTGTGAGGCAACTCTCAGCCGTCATTTATGTACCCACAGATGGGTCGGACTGAAATATTTCACTGGCAAATTAACACAAGACGAAAGTTGGTCCTGGAAACTAAAAAAATTTACCCGGAGAAAATGAATTGCTTCCGTCAAAATAGGTGCCTTATTTATAGTGTCATTGCCTTCATCTCGGCAACTAAAAAATAATTGTTTTAGAGAAACTCGCCCTATTCATTCATTTCTACATTAACGGAGCGTATGACTCCATCCGTCATAAAAGAATGTTGCATGTCTCCGAAACCCTCGGTCTTGATGGAAGGCTTCACGCATGAATTGTAGACTGTCTTCGAGTGAGTCAACTTTTCATGTGTACTCCGCACGGCCCCACACTGCTTTATGCTTTCGAGAAGGGAGTTTCACAAGGAGCTGTGTTAAGCCCGGAATTATTTAATCATCTACTTCTTTATCTAAAAAACACGTGCCCCATGGTGTCAGCGTCACATTGTATGCGCGCGATATCTTTATTTGGAGCATGCCGTGTTCTCGCAGAAACACGCAGCAACATCTCCTCCAGCAACATCTACAGTCGCCCGAAAAAAACCAGTGTTATGGCTTGCTCGCGGAGGTGAATGGCGAAACACCCACTAGTGGTGGATGCTCGCGCCCTTACTTACGTCTAAAGAGGTTGCTTAGAGTCACGATTGATAGCAATCTTAAAGGGCCTTCTCATGTAGAGAAACTGAGTGACACAGTTTTAATTTCAAACACCATGATATACTAAAAAGGGAAGTGTCGGATACTTTTCATATTCATAAGCCACGTGATTCTTGTGCCAGCAAAACGTCGGTAATGCTACACAAAAGAAAGTTTTCTTTTAGTGACGAACGTATTACTAAATCATCACTTTGTTTTCCTAACTTGTCATGCCCGGTTCTTCGCCTGTAAGTTCATGCTTCCTTATAATAAATTTTCAGTTGTGAGTGCAGCGCTGTGTGTTCTCTCTCTTTTTGAATTCGTTCTTCCGTACCCTGTTTTGTTCTTCAAAAAATCAAAAACCAGATACTAGCCCAAGTTATCATTTTGTTACACGCGTGAATGAAAGTTTCCCGAATACTCCCTGGACACCTAATACATCATTGTCTTCGACTGATCGTTACATGCACTACTAACAGTTATTTGTATCGCATACGGTGTGCTACAAACACTGTAGCAACGGAACCAATCTGGCTGTCATTGCTGCTTATTACTTCACGACACAGCTAGTCACACGTGGGCACCAAGCCGTGCGCACAACCTCCTCTCCCCCTGGCTATAAAAGCCCTATTCTACTATCAATAAATGTTCTTCTTATGCTTGGACTTGACTCTTCTTGTTCGGGGATCGGAGCGCACGCTGGGTGTGATGCTACGATTCGCGACGAAGCCGGAAGGACCCTTGGAATCAAGGAAGAGGCAGCCAACGCAGATCGAGCAGCGGCTGCGGAAAGAATGGTCCTAGTGGCGCATCAATGGCTACTGGATTATGACGACGAAAGGGATAACTCTAAAGCATACATCATCAAAGCAGAGGCTTACTTCGAAGCGACGGGCATCAGCGACCAGGCCAAGAAGAGGGCATTGCTTATCGCGGCGCTGAACACAAGAACCGTTCAAGTGCTTGCAGGAAGAGTGGCACCAAGAAAGACCAACGCGCTCACCTACGATGAAGTAGTCAAAACAATGGATGATTACTTCGGCCCAAAGCGGCACGAAACTACGGAAAGCTTCCGGTTTTCCGTAGTTTCCTTGAGAAAGATCGACGACAATGGCCGATTCCGAAGCCCTCAAACATGAAGTTACCGTGCTACCTCGGAAAAATTCCAGTGATGGGGGGAGTTGCGTATGCCGGCGTCGTATAATGGCGTATCCTTTGACTGTACCTTGATCGTCCTAGACTGTGCAGGTACCAGTCTGTGCGGGCGTGACTTGATCGCCCATAATTCAAAGTCAGGAATGCCAATCTTCAACCTGACGGCACAGCCGGACCCCCATTCGGTGACGACCACGTCTTCCGTAGAAGACATCCTTGCCGAGTTTCAAGAAGTGTTCCAGAAAGAAGAGGGAGTGATTGACGGGACCCGGTGCGCCTATTTCTGAAGGAGGGAGCCACACCAAAATTTTTAAATGCGAAGCATTTCTTAGCGAACTTCGGCGACTTTGAGCGTATCTATCTATCTATCTATCTATCTAGCCGCCTACGACTTTGTGCTCTCCTGGCCGTATCGTTAATGGGACTTATACCAAAATTGGTGTGGCATAACATGACTGTATGACAAACATGAATGGCTGGTCATATCATGAAAATCATGAATAACTTGTCATGAAAAGTATGATTTACACGCCATGGCCATAGTGCTCCTGAGGCCGTTTCCTTAACTTGATCTATCTAAAAATTGGTACGATGAGACATTTCTCCATAATCAACATAAATGACTTGTGGTAATATGAAAATCATGACCTGCATGTCATGTACAACATGATTTACATGCCACGCTCATGGCGAGCTGACGGCCGCTTCGCTAGCTTGATATACACCAAATTTGGTATTGCGTGACGTGAGTGTATGACGAACATAAATACCAGGTGGGCATATGGAAATCATGACATGTCATGTGCAGCATGACTTGCATGCCACGCTCATGGCACGCTCGCGGCCGTTTTGCTGGTTTGATATACACCAAATTTTGTATTGAGCGACGTGATCGTATGATGAGCATAAATGACAAGTGGTACTATGGAAATCATGACATGTCATGTGCAACATGATTTGCATGCTACGCTCATGACACTCTCGGGGCCGTTTCACTAGCTTGATATACACCAAATTTGGTATTGAACGACGTGACTGTATGACGAGCATAAATGACAAGTGGTAATATGGAAATCATGACATGTCATGTGCAACATGACTTGCATGCCACGCTCATGACACTCTCGGGGCCGTTTCACTAGCTTGATATACACCAAATTTGGTATTGAGTGACGTGACTGTATGACGAGCACAAATGACAGATGGTAATATGGAAATCAGGAAATGTCATGTGCAACATGACTTGCATGTCACGCTGATGTCATTCTCGTGGCCGTTTCGCTAGCTTGATATACGTCAAATCTTTAAGGCATACGCCTTAATTGTCTCATGCTCACGTCCGTCCGTCCCTCCCTCCAGCCGTGCCCTGGCACGGTGCCAGTTGGGCGCCGGGGCGCGCAAACGGACGCCGGTCGCGTCGGACTCTACAGTGCTCGCGCTTTGCTTACGTAGCGTGCTGTGCCCAGCGTCTCTAAATCATGCAAGGAGGGAGACGCGCGCATGACGTTCCATTCTGACCGACCCCGTCTCAGTGGGCACAGGCGTTGGAGGAACGCGCCTTGGAATTGACAAAGTGTCCGTCAATTTAAACGCTTGAACGCGGATGGCGTTTGCACAATGCGCAAAGCGCGAGAATACGAACGCATGCCAAACGGAGGCAGATTGGTGTCGCGTCTCGCTGCGATTCGAGTTAAAAAATTAAGCGAACATAAGTGACAGGTGGTAACACGAAAATCTTGGCATGCATGTCATCTCACGCTCATGGTGCGCTTGCGTCCAGTACGCTAGCTTGGTATACACCAAAATTTGTATTGCGCGACGTGACTGCACGACGAACACAAATGACAGGCCCTAAATGTAACTAATGACATGCATATCACGTACAACATGATTTGCTCCTTGCTGGCTGCTTCGCATTACATCGATTCCCACAGTGCGTGGGATCTGCCGTTTTTTAAGGCTCGTTCTCTTCCTTTCGCATTACGCGATAAGGTAACGCAAGAATTGGAGAGGCTTGTGTCACAGGGAGTGCTCTCAGCCGTCACACACTCTGAGTGGGCTACGCCTATTGTGGCGGTTCTGAAAAAAGATGGCACTGTGAGAAATTGCAGTGATTTTAAAGTCACTTTAAACCAGTGCTGTGAGTTGGAGCAATATCCCTTGCCTCTGATCGATGATATGTTCGCTAGCCTAAAGGGAAGCAAGTATTTCAGCACCCTTGACTTACGCGATGCGTATAATCAAATTCTCTTGGACGAAGACTCACAGGAGCTTTGCGTTATGAACACGCACCACGGGCTGTTTGCTTATAACAGACTGACGTTTGGTATTGCTTCGGCGCCAGCTATTTTGCAGCGGCAAATTGAGACTGTCTTGCAGGACCTATCAGATGTTCAGGCTTATCTCGACGATGTTTTCATATCTGAAAAAAAAATGAAGGTGGCCAGGATTTGCGGCTCGTGCTGCAACGATTCAGAGAGCGCGGAGTAAAATTGCGGCCGCACCACTGTACCAATTGCGTTCGTTTTTTGGGCATGCTGACATATTATTCCAAGTTTATGCCTAACATGTCAACTCTGCTCGCACCACTGTACCAGTTGCTCGAGAAACACTCGCGGTAGAAGCGGGGACGTACAGAAAGCAGCGTTTCTTACTGCAAAGCGCCGTCCGAGGAAGGCCGGAGTGCCTCGTACACTTCGACCCTGAAAAACCATTGAAATTAGAATGTGATGCGTCACCGCATGGTATTGGAGCTGCATTATTTCACACTGATGGAAGTGTCAATAGGCCCATCGGATTTCGTTCCCGAACGCTGACAAAAGCCGAGCGAAATTATTCGCAGCTGGAGTGAGAGGCCCTTCCTCTCGTGTTTGGTGTACCTAAATTTCGCGACTATCTTTTAGGCCACGACTTCAGCTCGGTCACCGTCCACCCTCCGCTCCTGGGCCTCCTGTAGTCGGACAGGCCTACACCACCATTGGCTGCTGCTCGTATCCAGTGGTGGACTTTGTATCTCGGAGGATTCCGCTACAGGCTACAATACTCCCCCGGCAAGCTGCTCATAAATTCCGACGCACTGAGCCGCCTACCCCAAGAAACGACCGAATCGAAGGCCGCAGGTGAGCCCGCTGATTATCTTTTAGCTTTGGAAACCTTCTCAAACGGGTCTATTTCACTGACGGAGTTAAAACGGCAAACGGCAATCGATCAAGTGATGTCAAAAGTCGTCAGGTATTTGTTGCATGGCTGGCCAGCAAGTGAGGATCTAGAATCGAACATGAAAGCATTTTTTGACCGGCGATTGGAGCTGTCCGTAGCACATGATTTATTGTACTGGAGCAGGAGAGTTGTGATTCCAGAAAAAACTGCGAGCACGAGTGTTGGAACACTTGCATGAAACGCACCAGGTTTCTTCTGCCATGAAGGCAGTCGCCAGGTCCTCGTTTTGGTGGTAGGGTCTTGATAGCGACATCGAACGGCTACCCGCTTCCTGCAAAAGATGCATTCAAAACTTGCCTATGCCGGCAGGCGCACCTCAAGGAACTGGCCTGGAGACAGAGGAGAGCTGGGAAAGAGATACACGCTGACTTTGCTGGGCCGGTCGAGGGTACAATGATCCTCGTGCTTGTAGACGCCCACTGTAAGTGGATAGAGGCTGTTCCCATGAAAGAGCAAGTACCTCCGCTACTGTGAGTTCTTTCAGGAATATATCCTGTCGAAGTGGTAGTCCCGGTACCACGTAACAGATAATGGCACACAGTTCACGAGCGATGAATTCGCGACATTTGTCAAGCGGAATAATATACCACATGTGCGCACGCCTGTGTACCACCCGCAATCAAATGGGTTAGTGGAAAGGGCAGTCCGCACCATTAAAGACGGCCTCAGAAAGATGGGCAACGGCGGAATAGAAGATAACCTGAATCATCTTCTTTTAGGGGCGAAGCTCCTCTTAGTCTAACCTTGTCCTGCGTCAGGCGTAACCAGCAGTATCTCGTGATAATGATGACGATGACGCTGATGACCATAAAGAATAAGCGCGTTCCAGACCACCTCTAGTTCCCATCGTGTGCACCGTGGAAGCAGAGAGTCCCGCAGGCGGTGTGGCCATCTATGTCAAGCAGAACACCGTAGTACAATAAGGCCGTCCACCACCACTACAGTCACTAGAGTCATGGCCGAGAGCATAGAGGGGCAGCTTAGCAATGGCTAGGCAGGTGGTGTCTGTCGCCCAGGTTGGCTCCATTCCTTGATCTTGCTTGGATGTGCTTGCGGGGGGTTAGTCCATCCCTCCTTCCCGCGTCCTACACCCCCTCCACAGCATGCGCGTCCCCTCCACCTCTCTTTCCTCTCCAACGCTCGCCCCCTTTCTCTCCTCTGGGAATCCTCTACTATACGGAGCGGCGCGCGCGTCTCCTCTCCTTCGCTCACCGCCTTTCTCTCTTCTAGGAATCCTCTACTCTACGGAGCGGCGTCCGCGTTCCACATCCCCACAGCGGATGTGCGTCCTCTCCTCCTCTCTCTCCTCTACGCTCACCCCCTCTCTCCCCTCTAGGAATCCTCTACGGAGGCATATAAGAACCCCTATCCCTCCGCTTCACCGACCATAAAGCCGTTATAATGAAGGGGGACCGGAAGCCACGTCTAGCTACCATTTACGAATAAATAAAATTTCTTGTATATATGCACACAGTGTTTGTCACGTCTTTGATAATGTACTGGACGAAAATTCACGGAAGATTCACGGTTTACCGATGAACCTCCAGAGCTTCGCCCAATCATCATCATTCACTCCGTGGATATGCTGTGATTTTTTTATTTACAGACGGACTCCCCTCAGTTCTGGAAAATGCCCTTCTGAACTTCTTTTTGGCTACCGCATCTGATCCCGCTTGGACACATTATTTCCCCCATTCACCCAGGTTCCACGCAAATGGACGAGTGGAAGCTACCGGCGGACGTTGCCATTCATGTCCGTAACTAGGAGAAGAGAGATAAATGGACGCCGGGCAGAACCACATCCGTATCCGGCGCCCGAATGATCCCCATTGATACGCCTGATGGACCCGTACGGCGGCACGTTGATCAGGTGCGCTCGACCCGGTCAAGCCTAGCGCAGGGTGAATCGGTTCCCGAACACGAGGAAGAGACAGAACCATCCACGCAGCAGGTAGTGTCACCAGTCCGACCACCAGTGCAGGGGCCGACGCAAGACACCCCACCTGCAGATGCTGGCGAAGTTCCGCTACGTCGTTCGAAGCGTCAGCGCAGAGCCCCACAGCGTCTATAATCATAAGGGAAGAGAAATGTAGCAACGGAACCAATCTGGCTGCCATCGCTGCTTATCACTTCACGACACAGCTAGTCGCACGTGGGCACCAAGCCGCGCACACAACCTTCTCTCCCCCCTGGCTATAAAAGCCTTACTCTACTATGAATAAACGTTCTTCATATGCTAGCACTTGACTCATCTTGTTCGGGGAAGGGGAGCGCACGCCGGGCGTGACACTACGATGTAACAAATACCCGCTGTCATTACTGTGGCAGCATATACAGACAGTGCAGCACATGTTACCTGAATGCCACGTGTACCGCTACGGGAGAAGAAGAAAGAAAAACGAGAGAGAGAGAATTATTTGGCCTATAAATGGACATGACTTGCCAGGATTCATTAACGTCAAGAAGCATTATAGATCAATGCCTGCCATATAGCTATAGGTTTCACTATTTAATCGCCTGTCATAAATTGGCCTTATCGGGAATGTTTAATAAGTATTTCAAGTAGAAAACCCTAAACTTGTTCTCTTCTAAATATTATTGGCAGGTCCACTACCACATGTCATATTTGTTTATAGTCTTTCTTTTTCTAGTATTCTTTTTCCCTCTCTTCTGAAATCGTTTAATGTCATTCCCCATGCTATACAGAATAGATGTCAGTGAATACGTACACGCCGGCAAATTTGTTTTTGCAATAAAGATTAGCTCTATCTCTGACCCATCGGCTCCCCCGTAGCAGCGCCGTTTATTAGACGAAGAAGATCACAAAGACTATTGTCGTGCTGACACTTGTGCCAGAAGCGCAGGATCTACATCTACATCTACTTGTGGTGTAACCTACATCTCTCGCTTGTACGACCTCGGCCGAGAGATGATATTGTCACGTGGGTGTGACGTCGACGAAGGCAGCAAGCGACGTGTCCGAGATGAAACTGTTTATTAGGCCGAACTTGTGGCCGGTAAAGGGAGAGTAAGATTACAGCAATACACGCTGGCACTGATAGCGGCGAACAGAGCGTCGGCCGTCGATTAACTGATCATCGTTGGAGCGCGCCGGCTTTTATACATCACGCGTCGAACATTCTAGGCTTATCACTGGTCGTCGCACAAGCTCTGGAATAATCTTGAGTGTTCGCGTTCTGTGCGCAATGTTAAGAAAACGATCTACTACAAACGTGAAGCTTCTCGAACACTGAGGCGCGATCTGCGCCAAGCGTTGCTCACAGTCTTTGCGGGGTTAAACAAAGCACTTCAAACTAACGCGCGTGGCAATGCCCCCCCTCTGAAAAAGCATCGTCCCGATGCTTAAAACAGAACACGGGTGGGGGGCGCAATGCATGCAACAAGAAATAACAGCAATAAAGAAAGTACAATAAACAATAAGCACAAGCGAGATAGTACAATAAACAATAAGCACAAGCAAAAAAGTACAATAATGAAGCAAAAGTACAGTCCTCAGATTCACTAACGCGCGTAATATGGCTTGAGGCGCACGACATGGACGACTTCAGGTCGCGCACGGCGCCGCTGAGAGTTCGTAATGCCGTCAGGGACAACCTCGTAGTCGAGTGCGCCGAGGCGTCGAAGTACCCTGTACGGTCCGAAGTATCGTCGAAGAAGCTTCTCACTGAGTCCCCGTCGGCGTATTGGCGTCCACACCCATACACGGTCACCGGGTTGGTATTCCGTGTGGCGTCGTCGAAGGTTCTAGCGGCGACTGTCAGTCCTCTGCTGCTTTTTGATCCGTAGGCGGGCGAGCTGTCGTGCTTCTTCGGCGCGCTGTAGGTAATTGGTCACGTCGATGTTTTCCTCGTCGGTCACGTTTGGTAACATGGCGTCGAGCGTCGTTGGCGGACTCCGTCCGTAGACCAACTTGTATGGCGTCAACTGCGTCGTTTCTTGTACGGCCGTGTTGTACGCGAAGGTCACGTACGGAAGGATGGCGTCCCACGTCTTGTGTTCGACGTCGACGTACATGGCCAGCATGTCGGCAATGGTCTTATTTAGACGCTCGGTGAGGCCGTTGGTCTGTGGGTGGTACGCGGCGGTCCGGCGGTGGCTTGTGTGGCTGTATCCCAAGATCGCCTGAGTTAGGTCCGCGGTGAAGGCCGTACCTCTGTCAGTAATGAGGACCTCTGGGGCGCCATGACGCAGGACGATGTTCTCGACGAAGAACTTGGCTACCTCGGTGGTGCTGCCTTTGGGCAGGGCCCTCGTCTCGGCGTAGCGGGTGAGGTAGTCAGTAGCTACGACAATTCATTTGTTTCCGGAATTCCACGTCGGCAAGGGCCCCGGTAAGTCCATGCCGATTTGTTGGAACGGCCGGAGAGGTGGCTCGATGGGCTGCAGAAGTCCAGCTGGCCTAGTCGGAGGTGTCTTCCGTCGCTGACAATCTCGGCAAGTCTTTACGTAGTGGCTGACGTCGGCAGTGAGGCGAGGCCACTAATATTTTTCTTGTACTGTCGCTAGCGTACGGGAAAGTCCAAGGTGTCCAGCAGTCGGGTCGTCATGCAGAGCGTCCAGAACTTCTGGACGTAACGCGGAAGGTACTACGAGGAGGTAGTTGGCCCGAAGTGGCGAGAAGGTTTTCTTTCGGAGAACGCCGTTCCGCAAGAAAAACGACTCCAGTCCTCGTCTGAACACCTTTGGAACAACGGTGGCCTTGCCCTCGAGGTATTCCACAAGGCCCTTGAGTTCCGGATCGGCTTGCTGTCGTTCGGCGAAGTCATCAGCGCTTAAGGCTCCCAAGAAGTAGTCGTCGTCCTGGTCTTCCTGGGGTGGCGGCTCTACGGGGGCGCGAGACAGGCAGTCGGCGTCAGGGTGCTTTCGTCCGGACTTGTAAACGACGGTAATGTCGAATTCTTGAAGTCTTAGACTCCATCTTGCGAGACGACCTGAAGGGTCTTTAGAGTTAGCTAGCCAACACAAGGCGTGGTGGTCGCTCACAACTTTGAAGGGCCTGCCGTAGAGATAGGGGCGGAACTTTGACGTAGCCCAGATGATGGCGAGGCACTCCTTTTCTGTTGTGGAATAGTTGGCCTCTGCCTTGGATAGCGACCGGCTAGCATAACTGATGACCCTTTCCAGTCCGTCCGTCCTCTGCACAAGGACGGCGCCGAGTCCCACGCTGCTTGCGTCGGTGTGCACTTCTGTTTCGGCGCGTTCGTCGAAATGCGCAAGTAACGGAGGTGTTTGCAGGCATCGTTTTAGTTCTTGAAATGCTTCCTCTTGTGGCGTTTCCCACTTGAACTCGACGTCGGTTCTGGTCAGGTTAGTGAGTGGCTCGGCGATGCGGGCAAAATTTTTGACGAACCGCCTGTAATAGGCGCACAGGCCAAGAAATCGACGGACGGCCTTCTTGTCGGCGGGTGGCGGGAATGTAGCGATGGCGGCTGTCTTCTGAGGGTCGGGGCGTACTCCGGACTTGCTGATGACGTGACCCAAGAACAAGAGCTCCTCGTATGCGAAGCGGCACTTTTCAGGCTTCAAGGTGAGGCCGGAGGTCTTGATTGCTTCAAGTACTGCGGCAAGTCGCCGGAAGTGTTCGTCGAAGTTTGAAGCAAACACAATGACGTCGTCTAGGTACACCAGGCAAGTCTGCCACTTCACTCCTGCCAGTACTGTATCCATAACCCGTTGGAAAGTCGCAGGCGCCGAGCAAAGACCGAAGGGCATGACCTTGAACTCGAAGAGGCCGTCTGGTGTTATAAACGCGGTCTTCTCTCGGTCTCTCTCGTCGACTTCAATTTGCCAATAGCCGGTCTTGAGGTCGATCGACGAAAAGTACCTCACGTTGTGGAGTCGATCCAGGGTGTCGTCAATCCGTGGGAGAGGGTACACGTCCTTCTTCGTTAGTTTGTTCAGGCGGCGATAATCGACGCAGAAGCGTAGGGTTCCGTCCTTTTTCTTCACTAACACCACGGGTGACGCCCACGGGCTCTTTGAAGGCTGGATGATGTCGTCGCGTAGCATTTCGTCGACTTGGTTCTTTATGGCCTCACGTTCCCGCGTTGAAACTCTGTACGGGCTCTGACGTAGTGGCCTGGCACTTTCGTCTGTTATGATGCGGTGTTGTGCAACTGGGGTCTGTCGAACTCTTGATGACGACAAAAAGCAGTCCTTGTATTCCAGGAGCAGGGTTTTCAGCTGTTCTTGTTTATGCGTCGGAAGGCTCGGATTGACGTCGAAAGTTAGTTGGTGAGATTGGTTCGTCGTAGTATGTTCGGGAAACTCGGCGAGAGCGAAGGCGTCGCTGGCTTCCACAATTTCTCGATGTAGGCTACCGTCGTGCCTTTGCTCACATGCTTGTATTCGTTGCTGAAGTTCGTGAGCATCACTGTTGCTTTCCCTTCACGCAACTCGGCGATGCCTCTTGCGACGCAAATCTGACGGTTTACAAGCAGGTGCTGATCGCCCTCGATGACGCCTTTGAAGTCTGTGGGTTTTTCGGTGCCGACAGAAATGATGACGCTGGAGAGAGGCGGAACGGTGACGTGCTCTTCCATCACGTTCAGTGCAGGGTTCGCTGGCGTCGCGTGGGGCGGGAGCGCTTTTTCTGAGGTTAGTGTTATCGACTCAGACCTCAGGTCGATGACGGCGCCGTTGTCACTTAGGAAGTCCATTCCAAGTATCGCATCCCTGGAGCAGTGTTGTAGGATTACAAAGCTCGCAGGATACGTCCGGTTATTAATGGTGACTCTCACCGTGCAGACTCCAATCGGCGTTATCAGGTGGCCTCCAGCTGTCCGTATTTCGGGTCCACTCCAAGCGGTCTTTACTTTCTTCAGCTTGGCGGCGAATGGCCCACTGACGACGGAATAGTCGGCCCAGTGTCGACGAGAGCGGTGACGTTGTGGCCGTCGATGAGAACGTCGAGGTCGCTAGTCCGTCGCCTTGCGTTGCGGATAGGTCGCGGCGTCGGATCACGGCTGCGTCGTTTTGTTGCGGTGCTTCCATGCTGCGTCGTCAGGTCTTGTTCGGTCCGCGAAGTTTCGTCGGCAGGGCTTCGTCTGCTTCGCGTCGTGTTCTGCAGGTCTCGTCGCGTTGTCGTCGTCGGCGGCCGCGGAGGATCTTCGGCATTTCGTCGTACAGCAACCGCACCTCCATCGGTTGCTGCCCTTAGTTTCCCGAATACGGGCTAGGCGACCGGCCCCGGTTTGGGCCAGTGTACTGCCAGCGGTGCGGTGACATGTAGCGGCCGGGCGACGGCGAGCGGGAAGGTCGTCGTTCTCGCCACTGTGCTCCGGCGAGGTAGTCGTCGATGTCGCGAGGCCGTTCGCCTGGCTGCGGACGCGGCGCGTTGACGGCGAATCCGCGTGGCCCCACCCTGTCTGTACTGGCATCGGCGGTACGTGTGGCCGGCTTCTCCGCAATGGTAGCAGAGTGGACGGTGGTCGGGGGGCTCGCCAGATGTCGGTCTTCCTCGGCGTGTACCGCTGGCCGGCGGGCGGGCTAGATGGCGGTGGTGGTGGTGGCGGCGGCGTCTGGCGACGGTAGTGCTGCTGTGCGGCGTCCTGACGGGGGGCGTGGAGAGGGTGCGTAGCGTCGGGCTGCAGCCTAACTCAAGGCCTGCGGCTGGGGCTGGGGTTGCTCGGGAATTCCCAACGCTTGCTGGACTTCGTCACGAACAATGTCAGCGATTGAGTCCACTTGAGGCTGCGGCGAGGCTAGGAGCTTGCGCAGTTCCTCCCGAACGATCGCTCGGATCGTTTCGAGTAGGTCGTCGGAGCAGAGCGATTGAACGTCTGCGTACGCTGGCGTCGAGCGGCGATTGAATTGTCGGATGCGCATCTCCAGCGTCTTTTCAATTGTCGTCGCTTCGGAGATGAATTCCTGGACAGTGCTCGGTGGGTTCCGCATCAGACCCGCGAACAGCTCCTGCTTTACTCCTCGCATGAGGAAGCGAACTTCCTTGTCTTCCGGGTTTTTCGGGGTCGGCGTGGCGGAAGAGTCTGGTCATCTCTTCTGTGAAGAGCACCACGTTTTCATTTGGGAGCTGTGAGCGGGTTTCAAGCAGCGTTTCGGCCCTCTCCTTGCGGATGACGCTCGTGAAAGTAGCAAGGAACCTGGTGCGAAATATGTCCCACGTTGTCAGGCTTCGCTCTTGGTTCTCGAACCAGGTACGAGCGGCGTCTTGCAAGGCGAAGTACACATGTCTAAGCTTGTCTTCGCTGGTCCAGGCGTTGAAAGCGGCGACTCGGTCGTATGCCTCGAGCCAGCTTTCCGGGTCTTCAAGTGCTGAACCACGGAAGGTCGGTGGTTGCTTGGGTTGCCGCAGCAGGATGGGCGCGGACGGCACAGGGGCTGTCATCGTCGCTGCGGTCGAGGTCAGGGTCTTGGTCTGCCGGGTCTTTTCAGGTAGAAGCCCGTACTCTGGCGGTAGACCTAGTTGCCTGCGGCTTGTTCGCTGCTCGGGGTTGTCGTCGACGTCTTCTTCACGACTGGCGCTGGGTTCACGGTTTGACGGGGGCGTCCGGTACATGAAAGAAGCAGTACCTCCACCAGATGTCACGTGTGTGTGACGTCGACGAAGGCAGCAAGCGACGTGTCCGAGATGAAACTGTTTATTAGACCGAACTTGTGGCCGGTAAAGGGAGAGTAAGATTACAGCAATACACGCTGGCACTGATAGCGGCGAACAGAGCGTCGACCGTCGATTAACTGATCATCGTTGGAGCGCGCCGGCTTTTATACATCACGCGTCGAACATTCTAGGCTTATCACTGGTCGTCGCACAAGCTCTGGAATAATCTTGAGTGTTCGCGTGCTGTGCGCAATGTTAAGAAAACGATCTACTACAAACGTGAAACTTCTCGAACACTGAGGCGCGATCTGCGCCAAGCGTTGCTCACAGTCTTTGCGGGGTTAAACAAAGCACTTCAAACTAACGCGCGTGGCAATATTAGAGCCAATGCAACCACCGTCGAGTTTATGACGCATGAAAAGTCACCAACATTTCAATTATTGCGATTTTTGCGGTAGCTGAGATGGCTTCAACACAACCATAAACTACGTCATCGCAGAGGCGTCTTCCTGGACGAATTCAGAGTGGTGCTTAAACCTTCTTAGAGCAATAGCAATTACACATATGGATGCAAAGCGAAATAAAATTGGGGCAGCTACGCGCTAGTGTTGCGAAGACTGAGGAAGTGGCCAAGCCGTTCACGCTAGCCTCCTCCTGTTCATCCTCGTCACTCTCCCCTTACCTTCCCGCCCTTGCTATACAATAGTGTACAAGAGTGTCCTATACTTTACCATTCCAGCTCCCTTTTTTCCACCTCCTCGCACTCACTTCCCTTTTAAACCCTTTGTTATAATATAATAGAATATACAAAAATTTGCTATACCTTGGCCTCTCATCTCCATTCCCTCCTCGTCACGCTCAATTCCCTATCCCACTCCTTGCTCTGCTATACTACACCATTCATTGGTGGCTTGCTCTATCTCTTTTTTTCTATTTTTGGCATGTTTCTTTATATCGCTGACAAATTGGCGCACTCGTTTCAAAAAAGAAGCAGACGATAAAAAAGCGCGAAGAGAGCGCGTAGTGGTTCATGATGACAATTTTAAGATTCAGTAGGCAGATTATGCCCGGCCTAAACTGCTCTGCTGTTAATCATTTTCTTAGTGGTGCGAATGTCCTCGGCGAGGTCCACTTCAAGGTTGGGGAACTTGTATTGTTTCCCACGGCAAACATACCTGGTTCCGGTAGTATCGGAGTGGTCTTGCATGCACCAGCAGCTAATACACTTTGCGCCCGGCCTCCCGCTTACCGTGCTCCTTGGCATATTCTAAATGCGAAGCATTTGTTTGCGTACTGCAGGCACTTTGGCGCGTCTATCTATCTATCTATCTATCTATCTATCTATCTATCTATCTATCTATCTATCTATCTATCTATCTATCTATCTATCTATCTATCTATCTATCTATCTAGCCGCCTACGTCTAGGTGCTCTCGTGATCACGCCCTTAACTTGGGGTAAACCAAATTTAGTATGGGGGGTAAGATGTATTGTCTTATATGTATCGCTGTTCATGACATCCCTAATTTGAGAATCCCGTCGCGTAATTTGAGAATCCCGTGTACCATGGATGGGTAAAAGCCTCCGGTATACGGGTTTGTGTCACACTTGATTGACCCTTTATATATACCCTGGAAGGGGCGAGTACAGGCATTGGTATTTTAAAGCGTTAGCGGTACGGCATAGCAGATATCGGCAGCACTGACCCGAGGAATGCAAAGAAAATTGATGGACACTTTGTACATTCCAAAGCGTGTTCGGCGAAAGCGTGTGGCCATTCCACTGACTATGGCATGTCTTTTTATCTTTTACACTCTCAGTGGGATAACACACAAACCGAATGTGTGCCTGTGTTCTTTTTTAATTTTTTACCGCGAATCGCAGCGAGACGCGAGACTAATCTGCCTCCGTTCGCATGCGTTAGTATTTTCTCGCTCTTTGCGCATAGTGCAAACGCCATCCGCGTTCCAGCGCTTAAATTGACGGACCCTTTGTAAATTCGAAAGTGTATTCCGTGAACGCCTGTGTCCATTGAGACGGCGTCGGTCAGAATGATCGCAAACGCTGGGCACAGCGACGCTACGCAAGCAAAGCGCGAGCGCTGTAGAATCCGACGCGACCGGCGTCCGTTTGCGCATCCCGGCGGCCACCTGGCTCCGTGCCAGAGCTCGGACAGACGGATGGACGGACGGACAGAAGGACGGAGAGACGGACGGACGCACCGACGGACAGACGGACGGAGAGACGGACGGACGGACAGACAGACAGACAGACGGACGGACGGACAGACGGATGGAGAGATGGACGGACGGACAGACGGACGGACAGACGGACGGAGAGACGGACGGACGGACACCGGACGGAGAGACGCCGGACGGACACGGGACGGATGTGAGCATGAGACATTAAAGGCTTTCGCCTTAATAAATGTCAGGGTCCAAGCAGGAATCGATTCCCAGCATTCTGCGTGGCAATCAAGTATTCTAGCACAGAGGGACGTCAGGTCTCCTAACTGCTTTTCAATTAGACCCTAATGATTGTGACAATTCTGGTTGCAGTGCTGGATATCAAATTTTATATTACATATGTACTCGTATAATACAGCCGTCACGTTGCGTTAACGTGAATTGTAGTTTACCGCCATCAACTGAAGTTGATTTATGTAGCATTTTCCAGGG
>JALIZH010024952.1:0-16350 GCA_030522465.1 Rhipicephalus appendiculatus | reverse complement strand
GAAACAATGTAACGAAGCTTCATGCGGTGTTTAGGAAAGCGAATTCTCACCGATTACAACATATGGCTCACTAGAAAACCTATGCGTGTGTTTTTATTATATATATGTAATGCTTGAGGTAATTGCGTAGGTCCGCCGGGGGTGGTGTAGTGGTAACGATGCTCGGCTGCTGACTCGAAGCTCGGGGGGTTCGATCCCGGCCGCGGCGGCCGCATTTCGATGTAGGCGAAATGGTATAGAGGGCCGTGTACTGTGCGATGTCAGTGCATGTTAAAGAACACCAGATTGTCGAAATTTCCGAGCCCTCCACTACGGCGTCTCTCTCATAATCGTATACACCGTGGTTTTGGCACGTAAAACCCCAGATATTATTAATTGATGCGTAGTTTGTTTTTATGTGAATACAAATACATAAGCTCACCTACTGGCCAACATACAAGCGAGCAAAGCAAAGAAACAAAAACAAATATAACCCGCCAGGCCTGTGTGCAAAGCGCAGCACAGTCACAGCGAAAGCTGAAAGAACGGCATTTCTAGAACCCGTTGCAAACTCTCTTGGGGCAACTAATACAACTACGCTTGCAAGCTACCCACTATACGTCATAAATTGATACGGTGGCTGATGAAGATGAAGAATTATGACGGAGTCCTTTGTAATGGGTTGGAAGCATTCCACGACCTACTCTTTAAGCAATCCGTATTGTGTGACGCCAGGTTACACAATTCGCATTGTGTGACGGCTGGTTGTTATTTTACTCTTCTACTACGGTATATTACGTATGTTAACGCGGTTCCTTCCTGACATAGCGCTTCTACAGGGTATTGTTGCGAAGACGTTTCGCGCACCGGCATGGCTATGTGGTGGAAGACCGGCAATAAAGACAATAAAATGGCTCTGTGGTAGAACACTGGGCTGCCACGGAGGGGGTCAGGTTCGAACCCTGTTCCATCCTGGATATTTTTTGGTTTTGTTTTCTTTATTTCACGCGATGGCGTTTACGGACACCGGCGGCGGCGGCGGACAACTACGGCGCTGCTGTTGTGATCTCATAACTAGAGGCCGGATTTTTAGGCACTAAAAAAAGTGCGTTTTAGGCGCCAAAAAATAGGCAGGCAAAACACCATTTTAGGCTTCAAAAATCGTAAATATAGGCACAATAAATTTTTACACAAGTTCAAAATATTTCAAACAAAGACGTATGCTACATGTATTTACGACAGGAAAGCAAAAAAAAAAATTATGATGGCACAGAGGCGCCAACGGTTGAACATAGCAATGCATTGTCCTTTTTTCCCGCGCGGTTCGTGGAATAGAGTCTCCTTTTATTCTGTATCATGGTGAGTCAAACACTCCTATATCTCTGTATTTTCGGCATGCACAGAAGCAGATAGTTAGTCCGCTAAAAGACCAGAAGGGAAGGATGCCTCGTATTGGCCGGGTCTAATCGCGTAGGGTCAGTTGCTCCTCTGTCGGTTAACACATTTAAAGGGCCCCTCAGCAGGTCTGAGCATATTGAGCTGACAAGCGTTTTCCATGGACTGGGCACTCGCGAACACGTCTGCCAAGATTTGCGACGCTACGCGCCGCGGAAAGATGACAAATTTCCAAATGAACGCCGCTTGTCCTTCTCGCAGGCGCACGACCCAAACTGGAGGAGTTGACGTACAACAAGGAATGGTCCTGCGTAGTTATACGATATCTGACGTCGCTCCTCTACTAGGCATCGATGCTCTGACATCGCTCGCAGTAGCGCGTGACACTGCGACAGTTATTCCAGGCGAGATGTGTAATTTGTAGAGGCCGGATTTTTTGGCACTAAAAAACCGCGTTTTAGGCGCCAAAAATACGCAGGTAAAACACTGTTTTAGGCCTCCAAAATCATAAATATAGGCACAATAAATTTTTACATAAAGTCAAATACTTTGAAACAGAGACGTGCGCGACCTGTATCTACGACAGGAAGCAAGAAAATGTTATTGTTTATGACAACAGAAAGGCGCCAACGGTTGAACACAGCCATGCATTTCCCGCAGAGTTCGCAGATACGGTCTTTCCTTTTTTTTTTGTCTAGCATGGCAAGTGAAATGTCCACCGTCAAATGAACACACTCCTGGATCTTTATTTTTGGCAAGGCTGCGAAGGGCAGTGCAGGAAGAGATAGCCAGACCGCGGAGGGATGTCTCGCATTAGCTGGGTCTAATCGCGTTGGGTCATTTTCTCCTGTCGGTGAACACCTTAAAGGGTCCCTCACCGGGTTTGAGCATTTCGAGCTGACAAGTGTAATTAATGCATGCACTGGGCTCTCACGATCCTGTCTGCCAAGATTTGCAATGACACGCGTCGTGGAAAGACGTGAAATTTCAAAATGAACGCCACTTGCCCTTCGCGGGCGCGTGCCCCAAGATGGAGGGGATAATGTGCAACAAGGAATGGTCCTGCTCTCACGCCGCTCTTTTACGTAGACATTGACGCCCTGACGTCGCTCACCGTATATAGCACGTGACATTGCGAGAATTATTCGAGGTGACGTGTAATTTGTGTAGTCTGTAGTTGAACAGATGAATAAAAGCGGAAAGAAATAATAAAACACACAAATAGAATGTGAGCGCGTTTTTTTTGTATTTTTATTTTTTTTATTTCGAATCACAGCGAGATGCTATACACTAATCGGCCTCCGTTTCACATGCGTTCGTCTTCTCGCCGTTCTCGCGTTGTGCCGGCGCCAGCCCTGACAACTCCTGGCGTGTTTTTGGTGCATCGTCTCTGACAGCAGTTGCAGCGGTGCGACGCGGTTTATAGCGGTAAGGATACATATGATCCGTGCCAGCCTCTCCAAACATATGCGCACTGAGGAATCCATCCCACAAAAACAGGCAATACACAACCGAGAATGCCGAAACGACACAACATTGATGGCGTACTGCTCGGGCGCGTCATGCGCACGTGACCTTACATGCACATGACGTGCTGATGCGGATGCGTCATGCGGTCTTCCGGCTCCGATATCGAAGAGGGCAGGAAAGGAATTAGGCTTGCGATGGCTACACAGGGCGATTGCAAGGGTTTCTAGTCTGCCTCTTCGTATCATGGTCGTGGCTCGTTACCATCCGATTTGAAAAAATTATCGTGGTACTCTGCTCTTCATTGGGCACGCAAGAGCTTCCAGTGTCAAAGTACAATTTCTTCTGTGACCTGGTGAGGGGCCCTTTAAAGGGCCCCCTCACGAGGCCCCATAACAAATTTTAGTTAGACGGTGGCAGTTGCTGTGTGTCCGATGTGGAGCATTATGCCACAAGAATTTTTTCAATCGGTTGATTAGGCGCTGAGAAAAACCGATATTTTAATGCGGCGCGAAACCATGATGCGAGGAGGCGAGCTCGAAAGCCTTGCCGCTCGGCCCGCGTAGCCTTCGCAAGCCAAATCTCTTCCCTACCTTCTCCGGCGTCCGAGAGAGAGCAACACGTCATGGCACGCAAGGTCACGTGTACATGACGCGACCGAGGAAGCCCAGCCCCCGAGCACGCGTGCGGCTTTGTTTTGTTGACCAGCGTTATTTTGTGGTCTATTGCCTGTTTCTGCGGGATGGATGCCTCGGTGCGCGTTCGTTTCACTTTTCACTGGCACGAGAGTGGCGGTATCATGAGCCAGTGTCACATTTACGTTTACTTGGACGCGCTAGAATAAATGAGCACATTGAGTGCTCGAACGCGCCAGGACATCACTTACGTTTCCAGGGCTGGCGTCTCCTCAATGCGCTAACCACGGGGACACGAACGCAAGCGAAACGGAGGCACATTAGCCCCGCATATCGCTGCAATTCACTAAACAAAATGAAAAAGACGCACACATTCCCTTTGTGCGTCTCATTATTTCTCTCAAGTTTTATTGATCTATTCAAGCAACAAATTCCACAAACTACACACGTCGTGTCAAATAATTTTCGCAGTGTCACGTGCTACTGGTGTCGACGTCAGTGCACAGCCGTCTACGTAGGCGACCGACGTCACAGGACTGCCATCTGCGTAGGGCCATTCCGCCGTGTACGTCATCCCCTCATTCTCTACGCGCGAGCACGCGAAAGTAAGGGCAAGCAGCGTTCAGCTTGAAATTTGACCCATTTCCGCGGCGCGTAGCGTTGCAAAATTTGGAAGACGTGATCGTGAACGCTCAATGTATGAATTGCGCTCGTCAGCTCAAAATTGTCAAACCTGGTGAGGGGGCCCTTTAAGAAGTAAATTACAAACAAAACAAAAGCCGCGTGCACATAACATTTTTCTTTCTCTTGATCCACACTCTCTTTTACCCTGACGGATCTCCACGGTTTTTGCATTCATTCTGCACCTTTCCGCGGCTACACAGAGGGACGTCCTGTTCCCTTCCCACCGCCACAACCAGGCCTTCAGGGCGGTTCTTCCATTCCCTCGGCACATCCTCGGCCATGGAAGCCACTCTCCTCTCCTTCTCCTATATTTATTTCTCACTCCTCATTCCCCCGAAGACGCTTTTTAGGGCTGCACACATGGCGTCGTTTCCTCTCCTCCAACCGCTCGCACCATGTCGACGCTGTCGCGTGTGGTGGCCGCCACATCCCATTTCACTGCTGCTATCGGTTGTTTTTCGGAAGTTGGTTGAACTAGAGAACTTGGTTGAACCTTGTAGAGTTCGGAAAGGTCAATCTTGCCCTGTGACATGAATAACGATCACAAACCGCTCTCGAAAACGAAATTTGAGCTTAAATAGTGTTCATATAGGCGCCGATTTTGAAAATAGGCATTTAAGCACAATTATCGGCATTTAGGCATGAACGCCGAAAATAGGCATTTATAGGCACTATAAAAACACTATAAAAGCCCTTCTTAACCTCTAATTCATGCTCATATATCAAAGTGGCGCGGTAGGAACGCAAGGAACAAAATAGGCATTTGCCTATAATCCGGTCTCTAGTAATTTGTGTATCTGTTGCTTGAATAGATGAATGAAAGTTGAGAGAAATAATAACACACAAGCGGAATGTGTGTGCGTTTTTATTTTTTATTTTTAATTCGAATCGCAGCGAGATCTGAGACTAATTTGCCTTCATTTCGTATGCGTTCCTGTTCTCGCCGTTCCCGCGTCGCGCCGACGCCAGCTCTGACAACGCTGGGCGCGTTTTTGGTGCATCGTCCCTAACAGCAGTTCCAGCTGTGCGACGCGGTGTATCGTGGTAAGGATACAGGATCCGTGCCAGCCTGTCTAAACGTGCGCGCACTGAGGGATCCATCCCACAGAAAAAGGCTGTACACTACAGACAACGCCGAAACAACACAACAACGCTCACGTGCATGACCTGGCTCATGGCACGCCATGCGCACGACGCCTCCTCGCATCATGATTTCGCGGCTCGTATAATGAACCATCTTGAAAAAATTATTGTGAGGCAACGCTCTTCATTGGGCGCGCAACAACTTCCAGTGTCTAACTACAATTTCTCATGTGACCTGGTGAAGGGCCCTTTAAGAAATAAATTACAAGCAAAACCAAAGCCGCGTGCACATCACATTTTGCTCACTTTTGATCTACACTCTCCTTTCACCTGACGGCACTCCACGGTTTCGCATTCGTTCACCACCTTCCCGCGGCTGCACAGAGGGACATCCCACACTGTAAACGCAAACTAGCCGAATTGGGCGTTTTAAGGGCTTAATACTACCTTCATTTGGGACCGTACTCCCTTAGGGAGTATTAAGATCGGCGTGATAAAGTTCTTAATGACCAGCGGTTATCCTGCCGACGTGCTATGTGCCCGGCCCATATCCATTTCTTCTTCTTCTTGATTTCAACAACGATATCCTTTACCCCCGTTTGTTCCCTGACCCACTCTGCTCTCTTCCTGTCTCTTAAGGTTACACCTATCATTTTCCTTTCCATCGCTCGCTGCGTCGTCCTCAGTTTCAGTTTCAGTTTCAGGTAACTGACTGGATTCCAAGAGATGGCAAACGCGTGAGGGGGGAGACAGAAAATTAGGTGGGTAGATGAAATTAAGAAGTTTGCAGGTATAACGTGGCAGCAGAAAGCAGAGGACCGGGTTGATTGGCGAAACATGGGAGAGGCCTTTGCCCTGCAGTGGGCGTAGACAGGCTGATGATGATGATGAATAAAGTTCTGCGTCCTCAATTTTACTTCCTTGAGAAATTATGGGGATAAAAGGTGGAAGAAAGGAGGTAAATTCACGATCTGACGCCATTTTGTCAAATGGAGTTCAAGGACAGAAAACTCCTATTTCACTTTCTCGGGCATATCTTCCATTTATTTTATCCGAAGCTATAGTGCCTTCAGTGCTGGCGTGCATGTATGCAACTGCGCGGGCGAAAGAAGTGTTTCTCAAAGTGCTTAATAAATTCATGAACGTGCTAATCAACGATTTCTTCGTCTCGTCGACTGATGCACATTGTTGTACGGAATGCACACTACCGTTGGGCTCGGGTTCACGAAGCATTTCCACTACAGAATGACTTCGCTTATGTTGTTTTACCATCAAATCGAAGTTAAACTAAAAGTAGAAGCGTGTACACCCTCGATGTGGCCTATCGGCACCGCATGCACAGTCCGTATACCCTTTTGGATGACGAATTGGGCACAGGCGGTGTGCCTCAACGCACGGAATAAGATTCGGTGTTGAAAGAACCCGGCGAAAAAAAAAAGAAAAAAGAGAAACGAAAGAAAAAACGCGACTCTCCTCAAGCGGCTGCTCTGAAAGGGACGAAGCGCCTTCGACCTTCGAACGGCGGCGATAAGAGCGGAACCATCGCACGTATGCGCGCGCGGGGGGGGGGGGGGGGGGGGAAAGAAAGCAAAAAGAAAGAAACGCGAGAACAGAGTCGCGGGAAACGCGAGAAGTTCCGAAATGACAGCGGATGCTACCGCAGGCTGGCCCCAGCGGCGTGCATGAGGGTTTGTGAAACGTCGGTTTTGTGAAGGACACCTTTCAACTACCCTGCTATGCGTCGATCATGTGTGCACATTTCATGCCGGCAGCTGTACTGTGTTCTCGTCGCGGGACGGGAAATGTGTGGTTTGACGACAGTGCAACATGCACCGCGTGTGTAATGGTGTGGCAATGGCCAGGTGACTCAAGAGAGCAGCAGCTGATGGGCGCGCCGCGTTCGCGGCACATTCAGGAACACAAACGGTACGTAATACTTATGTTTCCTCTGTTTGAGCGACCTTGTCGCTTGGGCAGCAGTAGGTGCTGTTCTGCACATTGCGTCGCGTCAAAAGTGCAATGAAAAGCGAAAAAAGAAAGGCCATTAAGCTCACATAACAACAATGTGTGATACGTGTTTCGAATTGACTGACCGCTTGGCGTGGCCAGCCAATTCAAGCGAGTGCGCCTTAAAACTGAATGTTTGTACGACATAATTTCCTTGCTTGCGATAAAGCATGAATGAAGCAGTGCTACCAGGGAGTATACACTTAAGCAAAAAAAAAAAAAAGACAGCTGTTATCACGTTGTCATGTGGTAACACATGCATTAAGGCCAGATTTGTTTTCTATTTATTCTGTTTTCATGCGCAGATTATGAGCAAGTAAGAATACTTTTTGACGACAATTTTGCATTGTGCACTTTGTCCGTCTCCAACACAAAAAGTTAAATTGCATATCAAGGCGCATTGACATCACGAGCTTGTATACATTTAGCTAGAAAGAATAAGTCATGTTAATGACACATTTTGATGGCCATATGATGTGTAAGACATGTGCTTAGTTACAGTGTGTTTGCTGAAGCACATGCATGTTATGGTATGGTCACTTCATTAGTCACATATCAGCACTAGAGCTTGCCAAGGTTACATGTGCATATTTATGGAATTTAGGAGATGTGTCACTTGTGCAAGGCTAATTTAATCACATTGATATAAGTCAGTTGAATCTGTTGAACCTCGTTGTTGAATCACCTTGTTCCTTCCCTCTGGTTATTTTGTTTTACTTTTTGTTGCCATAGTGTTTATGATCGGCACACAGTATTCTGACTGTTGACACAATTTCTGACAAGGTAAACAGGCTGGTACTTTGTCCACGTCTTCTATTGTCGTCATTACAAGTGCACTGTTTAATTTTGCCATGAATCAATACCAAGTCGCCCAATCTTCAGTCCTAACCAGAACAACAGAACAGCTGTGGTTGATGAAGAAGCTAGTGTTCTATGTGTTGTAAGTGATAATAACTGTTGGTGCGTAACATCCCAAAGCCACCACACGATTATGAGAGGCGCCGTAGTGGAGGGCTTCGGAAAGATAGACCGCCTGGGGCTCTTTAACACGCACCTAAAGCTAAGTACGTGGGCCTGAAGCAGTTACGCCTCCATTGAAATGCGTTTAACTCCAAAGTTAATCATACTAAAATTTGCACACCTTTACACTACAATGCTAACTTCAATGACAGCTAAAACTACTCGAATGATGGTACACAGGACAAAAGTACACTTCTGGTGCTGTTTCGCATTTCATTACAGTTGTGTACTTTTTGCTCTCTGTACTTTAAGTGAAAAGTTCACAAGAAACTACTTAACAGCATCTCACTATTGCATTTGTTTCGTGTTCTGTTTAAAGGTCTCCAATAGTATAGTCAAGTGTTAGTCTTTGCCAAGACATTCATATTTCTGGATATGGAAAGCTTGATGGACTTCTTTTCTATGATTTTCAGGAAGACATTTCTGGCAAAGCTGCAAGAGTTGCTCACCCACTTGTTTGTGTACAAGACACTGTATTGTGGGAACACTCCCCTGTGCCTCACTCTACACTAACGAGGACCTGAAGTGTAATGCAAACCACAGAAAGATATACACACTTAGTGCGAAAAAATTACAAAAATAAAGAACCATGCACTCACAGAATGAGTATGAACGTGACTAAAAACGCCATACACGTGTTCAATTTCAGTTGCTAGTACTGCGTTGTCCTGTTCCCTTCATTTCTATTTCTATGTGTGTTGCTGTTTTGTTTTCACTCTTTAACTATGAACTCAATTCCTGATTGCTTTACAGGCTCTATAGATTCGTGGTCAAATTCTATTCAACCACATGGCATAGCAAGCCCTAGGATCCAATATGCCAAGCCACCAGGCACTACTTGTAGGAAATTTTTAATTTTAGGCATGTGATTGCCTAATTTCAAGTTAACTTTGCAGCCATGGTAGTGGTATTAACTATGAATCAGTGTTGCGGAGTGGCCACTCCGAAATAGGAATGACTCCGGAATCATTCCACATTTTCGCGACCCCGGAATGGAATGGGGACAACACTTGGAGGAATGGAATGTGAATGGAATTAAGCGAGTTTTGCACGGAATTAAATGGGAATGGAATTGCGTCTTTTTCTGAAAATACAGCTCGTTTTCGTCTACGCGCTATTTTTCAAACTTCAAACATTAACTAGTCAGAGCCTCGAATTTAACAATCAAGAGCTATTTTTAAAATGGCTGCGCTGATTACAAGCACGGTACATTTATAAGCAACGCGCCTACTACAATTCCGTTCTTATATAGACTGTGTTGCTCCGCTATTCTTCACGTAAACGCGGCTCTATGCCTGTGGTATCCATCGTGCGGAACTACAGCGGCGGCATACCACCACCCTAAGCCTTGCGGTATTTTCCCCCCTGGGCGGCGCCCCAGCTGCCTGCTGTCTCCCTCGTGTTCGCACCGACAAGCAAAGAGGGGATTGGGGAGGAACGTATTTTGCTACACCGTTAATTGCTACTACTGTAATATCATGCTCAAAATAGTCATGTAGGCCTGAGTAATAGTTCTTTCGAAGTCGAAGGCCACAACGCATTCTCTAGGTACACCTTTAGTTAGCCAGAGCCAAGGGTACACGTGGTGTAAAAGTGTGAACGATCTGCCAATTTGTAAAAGAGAAACAAAGGCGTAAGTTAGTGTACAAACAAATGCATTATCCCAGCAGATACTGAAGGGAGAAACAAATTGTCCCTGCGCGTTGGTTCGCATTGATAGCCCCACACAAAAGTGGCGAATACTCTATGCACAGCCTGATCTTTATTTCACGAGCAGTTTAGTACCTGACACATAAATAACCTTTGCGACAGGGAAGACATTGCATACCTGCGCACAGGCGAACACAGAAAGTTCTCCTCAGCCCATCTATGCATGCGAGGAGCGCTTGACAGGCGTGAGTTCTGATGCCGCCCAGTGTTCCGCATTCGATGCAAAGGCACAAGGTGCCCGAGCGGTGCACTGTTCCAACTAATACCAGCAGGTCTAGAGGGTTTGTTCCCCATTAACCAGATATTAGATTTCTCCATATTCACGACCACTCCAGACGCGTGGCAAAACTGCTTAGTCTTCTTGAACACTACTTTTGTCACCATAAAAATACCTTATGTCGTCATTTTAGCATTAACACATTTAAGCTTAAACAATATTAAAACATCACCATTCGTTCAAACATGCTGACTAGGCAAATACTATAGGTAGCGGAAGAACTGCCCCTATGGGAATTAGTAGGGTGGTTGTACTGCACGAGATACTATCCCTGGACCTTAACGTGTTTTGCGTACTTTTGCAGTTCTTAATGCATCGGATGACATCAGCTTTATGAGGCGTTGATTCTTAACTCGATAAAACTATCAAGATGCCTTTCGAACGTTGAGGAATTACAGGAATGAAATTGAACTGCCCGGCCATTCCCGGAGTGGGAATGGACTAAGTTTTTTTCATTCCGAGGAATTGAAAGGAATGGAATTGCGGCTAGTTCTAAATCCCCGGAATGGAATTGGAATGGAATGGAGGCGCCCATTCCGCAACACTGCTTTGAATGTGGTAATTATGCGCAAACCATGATGTGAGGAACTAAAGATGAAGAACTCTTTAGGTTGCAGATGACAGTGGCTGGCATGGGAATATTGTAAACATGGCTGTAGTAATTATGTATAATAGAAGTATTGGTATATTGCAGTTGTGTGATAATGGCGACAAATTCCCAAGTATATTTCTAGAAAACTGCGTTCATTTTCAGATATTTGTGAGTAAGTATGTGCAGCCATATATGAATGCAATGTTGTCATTTTGCTGGCATGGCTGAACGCCTTTACAAATTGTGGTAAGTGGATCTACAATCAACACCACAGGTCTATTTTGGACTTTTCTGCAGAAACAGAACTGTATGATGATGTGTGACAATTTGATGCCAAGGGCAAACTAATTCAATTAAAATCCACAACATGCCTCCCTGCATAGTTGCATATTTCTTAAAAGTAATGCTAGCCTTAATGTACTAGCTTAGTTGCCTTCATGTGCAGGCTGACACCAAGTTCCTTGTAGATCCCATTTCTCTGGACTGTGTTTACATACTAGCCCTGTGAAGTGCACATGTCAGTGTGCATTATGATGAGATTTGCCACACTACTTTCATGTTTCTTTACTGTTGTGAATTATATTTAATGTTTGGGCTGCACTGTATACGTTCTTAGTGTTTTGTATTGGGTGTAGGTTCTGTGCAAGAAGATGGAAATATACATATGCTTACACTGACATGAGAACTGCTACTGTTTTGATTCCAATAAAATATTGCGAACACTGTTTTTCTTATCATTCTTATCACAGCTGTTTCGTTGAAGAAGACGGCAATACTACATTTTTTTATTTTTGCTACATCATCTGTGCAAGAGGAGTGCCGCATACACATGGACTTTCACAAGGGCGAAGTGCATCTGCATTAACTTTTTTATTTAACGGGAGACCTGTCACCGCTAATTTGTGGTGGTTGTACTTAACATTGGGGCATGCGTACGCATTCGCTTTAATGCATTTGTGTGATGTTTAACAATGACGGTTAATTTGTAAGATTGTAAGTAGTCTCCGAGTGTGAAAGCGACTAAATACTGAATTTGAGTTAGAGAATCACTGTGTGCCCCGCGAAAGTGCGAGTTACGAATAAGTGCTAATTGTGGATGTAGATTATCGTTCAGCTACTCTGAAGGCGCCGCTGCACCTGCGTTTGGCTCGCGAGAGTACGCGCGCAATAAATGCACTTAGTGTAGGCGCGTTACAATGTCCTTGTAACTCGGGCATCTGCATAGGCGTGCACACGGGGAGGGGGGGGTCTGCCCCGTGCATTGACTTAATAGGGAGGGTGGGCGCAGCGACGAGCCTTCGTGCCCTCCCCCTTCCACCTGAAGAGGCACCCTGCGCACGCTTGTGGGCATCTGAGTGAGTAACTTTTATATGCTATGGGAGTCGTAGCGGTGAGCGCGCCGGTGGATGACGAGAACGATGGACACAGGCACGCTCGAAGCTCGCGCTTAGGGGCCGCTGACAGTCAGTCGCGGCAGAGTTTTCAAATGATAAAGCTGTTGCTCAGTGTTTCGTCCTCGTCTCTGAGGGCTTCCGTGCGGCGGAAGACCCAGACCCCTACAATGGACGAGACCGCACAGGTGGTTTCATACAGCTCAGAACACGCCGCTGCCATGGGACGCGTGCAGCTCGCGGCACAAATAACGAAAATAGCTCCACATCATACGCCCATGGAATGCACATATGTTCGGCCATCTGAGGATACCTTTTGTTACGCTGGTATCCACGAATTTCGGGCGAGTGAAACAGCGTCGAAGTACTCAAGAGGGCAGACGTTTACAATTTTTCTAGCGGCACGACACGACGAACCAAATAGTTCGAAGCTGAAGGTGTTTACCTTGGCCTTCGTGACGCCCCTGAGTTTATGTACTGGCCTTGCGAAAGCGCGAACACATGCCGATGCTACGAGAACAAAAGTTTGAGGTGCAGCCGACGGGTTAGTAGCCGCTTTGTAGATATATACCCCCCGTGAAAAACTACGCAAGCTAGTGGTGGCGCTGTGGTGTAATGGATATGATGTTTGCTTTCAGTGCGTGTGGTCGCGAGTTCGATTCCTGTGTCGTGCGTGCTTGTATCCATATGTCATGTTTGTGCATGAATACATCAATGTCCATTTTCTAATATGTCCTAGCGATGAATAGTTGCAAGAAATGTCTCTGAAACGCTAGTATAGTGCCTGAAATATCTTTTTTCTCGCCCTCTCTCGGGCCGCGTATAAAGGGGCGTTTTAAAAGCTCTCTAAAGAAGCAGAAAAACTTCCAATGATCTCCGTTCAAGCCCCCGAAATGAGTTAAAAAAACACCAAAGTTACCTCCTAAAGACTCTGCTAATTCCCTCTTTTTGACTCCGTTTACTTTGTAAACAAACATTGTTAAGCCTTCTGCACCGCAAATCGACTGTGTATCTCGAAAGCGGAGCTGTTTTATCGGCAGTATACGCTTAGCGAAGCCTCATTACTCAAATCTAAATCAAATACCAGCTATATTTGGGAATGAATGAGTTTAATAATGCAGGCCGACGGCTAGAAAGATTCGAAGTGTACGGCTGTCGCTTCAACAGGCACCGCCATCTTGCCCTGCGTACCCCCCTAAAACATCCTCTGGTAGGGGGGTTTTGCGTAGTACCTTTAGGATTCAAGTTAAGAGCCGGGCCCAAAACTCCCAAAAAGGCTCAAACCCGTTTGCTGTGTATTTCCTGCCCACTGCCACACCCATGTCTTCAAGGTGGTTCGCTTGCTTGGGGACACTAGAATGGACAAACGGCTGTAGAAGCTATAGCCGCCGCGTCTTCGGCCATGAACGCCACTCTCCAGGAGCGTAGCCAGAAATTTTTTTCGGTGGGGGGGGGGGGGGGGGGTTCAACCATACTTTATGTATGTTCGTGCGTTCGTTTGTATGTGTGCGTGTACGCAAGCAAAATTGAAAAATTTCGGGGGGGTTTGAACCCCCCCCAACCCCCCCTCTTGGCTGCGCCACTGCCACTCTCCTCTTCTTCTCGTCTCCTCTTCCCATCTTCATTTCCCTCGCCCCATTGAATAGCAGACGCTGAGACATGCTCCCATTTAGGGTTGCAGAAAGAGCGTCTTTTCCTCTCCTGAACCTCTCCTCCTCTAGCCGCTCGCGACATGTCAGCGCGTTGGCGTAAGATGGCGGGCGCGTCCCATTTGACGGCTGGCAGCGGTTGTTTTCCAGAAGTTGGTTGAACTAGAGGGCTAGTTTGAACCCCATAGTGTTCCTAAAGGTCAGTGTTGCCCGGTAACAGGAATAACGGTCTCAAACTGCACTTGAAAGTGAAATTGGCGGTTAAATAGTGTTCATATAGGTACCGACTTGGAAAATAGGCATTTATAGGCACTTAGAGGCGTTTAGGCACGAACGCCGAAAATAGGCATTTATAGGCACTATAAAAGCCCTTCTTAACCTCTAACTCATTCTCATATTTCAATGTGGCACGACAGGAACGCAAGGCACAAAATAGGCATTTGCCTAAAATCCGGTCTCTACTCATGACAGCTTTCACTGTAAAACTCGGACGCCGAAAATTTTCCTTCTCGGCCCATTTGAGTCGTGTCGCCAGCGCTATCAATGACGAGCAAGTGGCGCTTTTTCGGCGAGTTGGCACATTCTTGACTTCGCATATGTGACGCCAGAAAAATGAGCGCAGCGTGAGATGACGCAGGGAGTTGTGGTTCTTCGTCTCTTCTTTTCGTCATCGGTTTTCACGCGCCGCCTGTACGAAGCCTTCAGTTACATTCGGCTACTGTGTCAAGGGCTTGCCAGTAGCACGGTGAACGCGATCCACCGCATAGCGATCGAGGAGACGCCCCGGAAGGGTCGCATTGTGTGCTGCTTCAGTACGATGTGCTAAAGCGCTCGACGTCGGGCAGCCAGCGACAGGTGCACGACATTTTCGGAGGAATCTATGCTCAAGCCAAACTCACTGTGCTTGTGGATTCACGTTCGTACCGACGGTGGCTGCGCACTTATGTGAGTAACAGATGCTTTGCGCTGACATTGCACATCGGCGTATTTCGGCAATACATACAGCCTTAGTGAGGGTGTGTAGCAAAAGAGAGCAATAACGGGGCGCGGCAAATACGACGGAAACCGTGCTAACATTCTTTGTAGCCCCCTTGTGCTGTTTTGAAGCTGTGTTATGCCACGCCACTGCGGTGGTACAGAGATTACGGTGCTCGGGGTCTTACCCGAAGATGGCAGGATTGATCCAGGCCGCGGCCATTGAATTTTGACGCTCGGGGAATGCTATAGAGGCCCGTGTGCTTAGATTTAGGTGCGTCATATGGTGGTTACGGCCCGTAAAACGCCGGAAATTATTCTAGTCACTAGTGATCGCAGGCTGACGTATATTAGATGGGTAACAGTCGTAGGCGTGCGAACGAGGGGGGCAGGGGGGAGGGCGGCTCCCTAGTCATCTAAGAGGGGCGTGGCGCAAAATCTGCCCCATACTTTGACTTAATAAGGAGGAGGAGGCGCTGCGACTAACTTTCGGCCCCCCTTGAAAGGAAACCCTGCGCACGCCTATGGTAACAGTAACCATGAGACACAAAAAGTAATTAAGCGAAAGAAAGAATAGGGGGGTTTCATTTGTATTTTTAATAGACGTGTGTTAGAATAAGAAGTGAATTAATGTGGGCGAAAGAAACAACACGCCGCCGGGGCGACAGCCCCCACAATCTTCGCATTACGATAGCTGCCGTGGGTAGGACATCGCACAACTGCTGTCAAGGTTGCGGGTTCAACCACATAGGCGCCTAAGTGTTATTTGTCCACTATAAAGGGGCCACGCAACACGTCTTCAACATGGTCGGAAAACGCTGCCGATCGGTAATCGAAGCTACTGTGGATATGTGGGCCAAATATTATAGCTTGCTGAAATGAAGTGCAATAAAGGGGACAACAAAAGGAGAGACTCGAAGCGCTACTAACAACTGTGAGCATTTATTGAAAAACAGCTAGACAATGTGCGCATATGCAAAATGCTTTTGATGATCAGCAACAAAAAACAACCAACAACAGAGCCAGGCGCGAGATACACCCTCGGGACAACACTAACATTTTGAAAGTAAATTCACAAGAATAACCGAGTGATAAGTGGCACGTAGATACACAGTTGACAACCTAAAACCGAAAAAAAAACAAGATAAAAAATCTACAAGCTAAAAAACAGACATGACTAAAAAAGATACCGAAAGGAAACGCGCTTAAAAGTGGCCATTAATGAAACGCACTTCTTTAAGTAAGATGGAAAACTGGGCGAGTTGGGGCAGATTCATCGTGGCTAAGAGCGCGAAAAACACAGACGAAGACGAGAAGTGGACACGACACAGCGCTGACTTTCAACTAAAGTTTTGTTGAAAAACGAGACATATATAACACATGAACAGAACACCTCGTGACGGACCCGGCTATTGCCTATTGACAAAATAAAGTACACTGCGCATCCAAGCATTGTCAAGTGGACACTGCAAATATAATACAAGTA
>JALIZH010024951.1:0-21686 GCA_030522465.1 Rhipicephalus appendiculatus | reverse complement strand
TGCTATTGTAAATACGACGTCCCTCCTTAAAACATTATGTTTGACTGAGCAATCATGTCGGAGTCCTTTGCTGAAATTTGCCAGGGAGTTCATGTTTTCAACCGATAAACCAGCGTCACAAACGCGTGTCTCTACTGGCACATCAACCGCCTGAAAATTGGGAGAGGTTCTGGAAGTCACGCAATTCTGCAAGTGCAGTTGGATGAGACTGCCATGAAAATCTTCTTTTGATTGGGAAAGCGATGGCTGGGGGCGGAGCTTAAATATATTCCTTGGCGGTGAACGACTATTCACGCAGAATAAACAAATGTAACCACAGGTTTAACGAATTTTAGCCATCATATACTAAACGCTAGGCAGAAGTACCCATGATTAGCCAATATTTCACTGCATGCTTAGAAGCACTCAGACGACTAGATTGGGAAAAAACGGGAATAATGATTAAAGGAGACTATCAAAGGAGCAAGCGATGATTTATTTGGAGACGACATAGTGCTCATCAGCAATCACATGGAGATGAAAAAAAAAAGTGACCAGAGAGCTAAACCCAAGGAAGTTCTGAAGTTGGGCGGATTATGAATATGCGAAGGACGAATAGGATTTTCATAATATCCTGCCGAAAGAGCTCATGATTGGTAGCCAACCTCTGGGGTCAGTGCTAGATTATGTGCATACTTTTAGGGTAACCACAGACTGGGGAACCCATACCCGTAAAAAAGAATTGTACCACGAAATAAAGATGGGCTGGGGTGCTTACGGCAGACAATCCGAAATGATTCCAATGTCCCGTTGTCTCTAAAGTTGAAAGTATTGAGGTGTTCGGTACTGACAGCCCTAATATCGTCCAAGCTTTGTTCTTTCGGCTCCCTTTGGCTCCGTGTGGCCTGCAGCCGCTTTGTCGCAAGACGAAGTTCAACCAAAGTTCGGCAGTACATCTTCACCTTTTTAGGCTCACCACTTTAAGTAGACTCCAGAAGTTCACAACAATTGATTCTTTTATCTGAAACAGAAGCCAAAACACAAGAATAAACAAAGCCACAAGTGCGTTCCACGCCGCAAGCACGAATATTAAGCAAGTTCATGTACTACCCATAATTCCTATGGTGACTGAACGATCACAGCGCCGGATTTCCCTTCAGTAAATATTGCGGGAACTCTTTGTAGATACATGAGGTTTGATCACCAGCAGCGTAGTGGTGACGGGAACGGCATGCGTTCAGGTCTGTTGGCCGTGATGCCGGCCTTCTTCAGTGTGGCCGTTGACATTGACGAAATCGGAACAAGCTTCCTTGGCGAACCAAACAAGTGCACGATCAGCAAGCTGGTGGTATATTACACCTTGAACGAATAAACAGCGTGACAAAAAACGAGGACGAGAAGAGGAACGACCAGCGCTGTAGCCTGTCGTTCCTCTTCTCGTCCTCATTTTCTGTCGCGCTGTTTATTTGTTCAAGATTGAAGCACACCAACTTGCCCAGTTAACCGTTCTGATGAAAGCTGCTGGTATACATGAAAGCAACCCCCGGAGTACCACACCAGCTGTGGAGCGCTACGCTAGGTTAAGCAGCGGAACATCGCGTCAGGCTTAACGGGTTTACACGCCAAGTCAACGCATGACGATGCGAACACTGGCAGCGCGTGGCGCATCTGGACAGCAATGAACGACCGGAGACGTTCTGTACCATTGTCGGACGGCAGCGTCGGACACTACGAGGCGGAGGCGTGACTTACCTGACCTAACTACGAAGCCAGTGGGAAGAAAGAGATCGAATTGACGCCTCAAGGTTTCTAAGGCCAGTGTTGCCAGGCTGTGTATATGGTGTTAAGATGAGAGAGAGAGTGGTTGGGGAAAAGAAGACGATAAAAAAGGGCGAAGTAGGTTGATTAAGCGATTTCCAGATAAGAATTTATTGGGAGAGTGAATTGTGTGATTTTTTTTTCGTGCTTTCTATATATGAGTATTTGCAAGGGCTGTGGGCTTAGTTTTTGCGTTGATACGTGCGCTGTCAGGTGAGGCGTCTTGTCAGTCACTCGCCTGAAGCGCACTCCCAAGGAAACGTGCGTGGTTCGACGCACGAAGGGCCCCAAATACGCGCCTCTAGACCGCTCGCGGCTCTCGTGCACGCGCTGGTGCTTATTAGAACACACTCAGAGCTTTAGTGCCATGTTTTTTTGCGTTGCATGCCCGTTATACAGGACACTCTAGCTAAATATTATCCTCAGCCATTATTAACGTCACCGCTTAAAAAAGAACAAAAAAATGCGACTGAAACTATAAGCCTACTACAAAGTAGATACCTAAGGACCGCGATAAGCAGCAGGGACAAAAAAAAAAAAAAAACGATGACAGATGTGTGCGCAATCACAGAACTACAACCGAAAATCGAACGAAGGGATGTATGTAAATCGCGACGCCATGCTGCCTGAGTCTTTATCGCGGAAAAGAGTTGCTTCGAAGCTCTCGTTTCCCGTTCCCTCACGTACACTGAACGATTCGTTCGGGAAAAGCTGCAGCTGCTGCGCCCGCGCAGTTCGCCTCGAACGCGCACCGGTATACAATTAAACCTTGGAACAATGGCTGTGATATCCACAAGAGAGTTTCACGTGAGATGAAAGCGTGAGCTAATCCGCGCACGTGGGTACGCAGAAAGAAACGCCATTGCAGAATCTGCTTACAACAATCCTTTATAAATATTCAGAGGGTTTTACCCGAATGTTTTTAAGGATGGAACGGCAAACTGAAACATGTTTATGACCCCACGACTTGGTTACCAGCATGGAAGGTTGCAGAGACAATTCCTATTCAATGAGATACTACTACTCGTCCGATGTGTATTCTTCCCGCGCCTCGTATTTCGCGAATATGTGAACGAGTGGCATGCCCGGCAAACATGTTCAGGTGAACCGACTGGCACGGATTGATATCTTTCTCGCGGTATCTTAACCTCAGCAAAATTATAGAACAGAAATATATCACCGGCATTCGCGTGGCGTAGCCGAACTATATCTCTGGAAACCGTATAACCATAGGCGTGCGCACGGGGGGGAGGGGGGGGGGGGGGCAAGAAGGGGGGGCGCAAAGCCAGCCCTATACAATGTATGGGGGGGGCGACAGGGGGGGGGGGACACAAAGTTAGCTCCATGCATTGACATAATAGGGAGGGGGGGCGCTGCGACTGACCCTTCGCCCCCCCTGAAGGGGAACCCTGCGCACGCTTATGCGTATAACAGTGCGTTTAGTGCCACACCATGAGATTTCTAGCTGAGATAGCTCTCTAGCATGAGATTTTCCGATAGGCCACAGCGCCAACTCATGCATTCTATTACGCGTAGTGATCGATAACAACAATCGCTATAGCGGAATCCATAAGCTCTCTGTTCGACAATTATTTTGCTCCCAACTCTTCTGATTGACGAGTTCGGAAACGGGCGCATGTTTCTCCTAGGTGACACACACGCACAGGCACACCCAGAATTACGTTATTGTAAAATTGCGGCAGAAACAGGACCATGGGTATCCGCTGTAACATCTGCCCTGCTGCCCAGACTAACGCGAAGGTCGGAAGAAGAGCCGTCAGCACGCTTAACACAAACACTCCGAAGCCTGGCCTGAAACGGTTAGATTGACGACAGCACCGCGTAGCTTTGGGTCCTGTTGCCCAGATGTTACCAATGCGTGGCGACATACTATCCAAGCATACAGAGGTATTATCTTGGCAACAGCGCCCAGCCCTTCGCGGCTAGCATTATTAAACAGTAAGCTCTTATTTTATTATTACATAGTAAGCTCTTATGAGCACACAGCAAGAGTGGAATTTGTTGGCGACGTTGTTGACGCTGCCGTTGTCTGTCGCCGCTTTCTGGCATAGGGGTGCGCGGATGTGGTTTGGAAGAATTAACACGCGACAGAAAAGACGCTCCCCTATGCAAGATGTCGAACCAACTAGCCCAACAACTGACCATTCGTCGCCGCTATTGCGCGCAGTGAGAAAAGAGAAACGGGCTTCGAGTCGGAATCAAACCCAGGCATCACACGTAGAAATCAGGTACTCTACCTAGGTGCCACGCCACTTCATCGGAAAGATACCCTATACAGGCGCCATGTTAACAGATGCAATACTGCGTGGCACAAGATTAAAATCGTGCAAGTCATGACATCATGCTACTCGTGTAACGAGTGGTTATATTAAAGCTTCCCGATGATTGCGAAGGACTCAACAATAATTCTCCATCTTACCATCATTATTCAAAGAATTAATAAAGTGCCCGGCGCAGGTAAAAACACGACACAGGTAAAAAGTTGTTTTCTTTTTTTCGGCTCAAATTAAACACAACAATGTATGCTTTGTAATGAACGAGACCAGAGACAGCACCCGTTCCTGGGCCAGCTGTTCTATATTCTACCTCCTCGTCTTCCTCCGCTTCGGTCACCTCTCTCTCTCTCTCTCTATATATATATATATATATATATATAGAGAGAGAGAGAGAAAAGTGTGAAAGAGCAAGTCGGGCCCGGCCCCCCCCTCCGGGAAAATGAAAACTCTCCGCCTATGGCCGGACTACAGCAGGGACAAAGTTTCTCCCAGCAATCCCTGTCTTCGAGGACCTACCTGCTGACATGATTCTGGGCACAGACTTCCTACTGGCGGACGACATCCACATCACAATCGATCGCGGCCATATAGAGCTCCGGCCTTCGTCAACCGAGACTATGGCGACGCCCCTGTCAACGCCGAGAGGTGAGCCGCCTAGTCCACTTACCTTAAGTTATATACTGGATCGGCATAAAGCAATATTCGCTGACACCACAGCAGATCTCCCGGATACTGGGACGCTGTTGCATCGAATACCAACGGGGGACCACTCTCCGATATGCGTACCGTTGAGAAGATACGCTGAGAGGGAGCACGGCATTATCGCAGACCAAGTACGCGAGATGCTCTCCGCGGGCATAATTAGGTCTTTGTCGAGTCTGTGGGCAGTGCCTAAAATAAATAAAAATATATATATATATATATATATATATATATATATATATATATATATATATATATATATATATATATATATATATATATAGAGAGAGAGAGAGAGAGAGAGAGAGTCCGACTCCAATTAAAGAATTTAATATAACTTTAGTCTCAGTTGCCGGCACCGCGAAATCATTATGAAGATCTGTAGTGGGCTGACTCCAGATTTATGTTTTCCATTTGGCCAAAGAAATCTATCGACATCGTAACGCTTGTCTCAAAGCAACAAAGGCCGCCTGCTGCTCGCTGACTGCGTCGCGTAAAATATATTAACGCGATAGCGTTAAAGAGCTCGTTTCGCAGAAATTCCGGCGTCGGCGTCGGTGTCGGCGTCGGCGTCATTGGTTGTGAGCGAAAAATCATCATCTTGTCCGTGACCGAAAAATCGAGAAAGATGCAAATAAAATAAATAATAAAAATTTTCGGGTCCGAGTGAGGATCGAACCCGGGTTGTCTGCGTGGCAAGCAGGTGTTCTACCACACAGCCGTGCCTCTGCTTGGAAATACTGTGAAAATAACTTCCTCTGCTTGGAAATGCAGTGAAAATAACTTCCATGCTTCGCAAACGCAAGCGTCCTTTATATACGCGTCGCAATATAACATGTAATATCCCAGGAATATTGCGTGGTACAAGCGTACATTGCCATCGGGCGTCAGAATATGTGACTATCATAACGATTCCATAGTTTAAAGCCAGCCACCCATTACAAACGGCACACACCTTACTGCGCGTATTCCCTTAACACCACGTAGTGGGTGCATAGCAAGTTCGAAATCATTTCCCACATTTGCCGCGCATAGTTTCTCCTGGTTTAAAGCATACTACCCATTACATAGTGTGCACTAAGTGATTGAAGTACGCACTAGGGACGGGATATCGCTATCGCGTTCAACTCTTAAAGGCGAAGCTTAAGGGTCCCCCCAATTTTTCGTGTAGACGGCCTCGGTTCGATTCTCACTCAAACTGAAGATATTTATTGTTTATTTTATTTGAATCTTGATCATTTCGGTCATGCACAAAACGATGATTTTATGCTCAAAACCAACGACGCTGACGCCGTCGCCGACACCAGAATTCCTGCGAAGTGAGCCATTTAATGTTATCGCTTTAAAAGAAGCGGCCATAAACAGTCCTTGTAAAATAGCTGCCAGACAGGACGGCCAACAGTCCGTTGTCAATGCACGGGGACCTAAGCCAAGATCTTAAAAAAAAACTTCCCCATCTCCCGCTAAAGGGAACCATGTGTGGATGCGAAGCAGCGGGGAGATGGTTAGCTTGAGCGGGAGAAACGTCGCCGCTCTCGTTTCGCGGCAGCGGCCCGGGCGCTCATCGCAGCGCTGCACAGGAGAGAGAATGAGGTGCGCTCCGTCATTTTTATTCCGCGGAACTACCGTGGTGCCCCCCAGCTGTCAAACCACCTGTCGCGCGCCGCTCCGTAGAGGATTCCTAGAGGAGAGAACGGGGGGGAACGGTAGGAGAGGGGACGCGTTGCGCTGTGGGGGACGCGGGAGCCGCTCCGTAGAGTAGAGAAAGAAAGTGAGCGCATGCGCTGTGGGACGCAAGCGCCGCTCCGTAAAGTAGACGATTCCTAGATAGAGAAAGGTGGTGAGCGTCGGAGAGGAGAGATAGGGGGGAGGGGACGCGCATCCGCCGTCGGGGTGTGGGACGCGGTGGCCGCTCCGTAGAGTAGAGGATTCCTAGAGGAGAGAAAGGGGGGTGAGCTTAGGAGAGGGAGGGGACGCGCATGCGCTGTGGGGGTGTCGGACGCGGGACGCGGGCGCCGCTCCGTAGAGTATTCCTAGAGGAGAGAAAGGGGGTGAGCGTAGGAGAGGAGAGAGAGGGGGGTGGAGACGCGCATGCGCTGTGGTGGTGTGGGACGCGGGAAGGAGGGACGGACTAAGCCCCCCCCTCCAAACACATGCAAGCAAGATCGAGGAATGGAGTCAACCTGGGCGACACACACCACCTGCCTAGCCATTGCTAAGCAGCCTTTCTGTGCTCTCGGTCATGACTCTGGTGACTGTAGTGGTGGTTGACGGTCTTATACTGTACTACAGTGTTCTGGTTCGCATAGTGGGTGCTTCCCTACTTTATGAAAGTGGCCGGACGCGGGACGCGGGACACGGGAGGGACGCGGGACGCGGGAGGGACGGACATAGCCCCGAGCATAAGATGCTTCGCATCTAATATTCCGGGCCGGCGCCAGGGGAGGCTCGGCCCCCCCCATGAAGTAGTCCGTTGGGGGCCCGAGCCCTTCAGCCCCCCCGTACTCTCCGCCTATGAGTCCGGCCATAGACGTCGAGCATGCCGACGGGAATCACGCTGCCTCCCAGTCCGCGGTGTGGAGGTTGCGTCCACGGGGAAATGGCGTCGGGAGCGTGACGTCGGTGCAGTGCCGTTCGTTCAGCGCCGGTATCAACAAGCGCTGACAAGTTGCCGATCCCTTCGACATGCACTGGTAACAGTGGAGTTTGAAAGGCTTGGTACTGAATCCGGGATTGGGATGATTGGTGGCACTCCTTGGCGTTGTGCCCAATACGTCCGCACGAAAAACAACCCCGTCACGCGGAGGTAGGCGGGAACTGCTTGGCTTGCTGCGGCGTGCCAAATGTGAGCCGGCGTCGAGTACACTGCTGCAGTTCCGCGGCCTTGTGAGCGAAGACGGTGGGTGAGATCTCCGACAACTGAGAGGTCAGGATGGCCGCATGAGTGGCGTCTGACATTCCGTCGACCACGTACTGGCGCGCAGCTGGAGACTGCCACGTGATGCCGCAGTCGTTGAGGAGCTGTAGCTTATAATAGATGTAGTTTGTGACATCGTCAGTGGGACCTTGCCGGCGCGATCGCATCCGCATGAACTGGTCGTCATACGTGTACGAGAGCGGGCGGAAGACACTCACGAGGGCTGCACTCCATGCAGTCCAAGTTCTGTGGTTATAGCCATCGTATCGATGCCATGGTTTGACCGAATCGCGTAGTCGACTCTCGGCGACCGACATTTTGACGTCGTGAGGCCAAGAATGGTGACGGGCTAATGCATCGATGGTTTGCAGCCAGAGCGTTGGGTTGTCTTGAAATCCCCGAAATTCGGGAATTTCAGTTAGAGATGGCGGAGGCAGTGCTGTACGCGCCAAGGCTCTTGGCATACATGCATTGGTGTCTTCAAAGGACTTCATCATAGTAGAGATTGCCTGCGTGAACAATGTGAAGTCGCTGCAGGCTGCATTGAGTCGGCCTGGTGACTTCCGGCATCGATATGGGCGTCGCTTGAGCTGCAGTATGGGAAATAAAGTCCAAGGGTGAGCGTGGACAGCGTCTCTTGGGACTGAGGTAGTGTCCATCTGTAAGGCAGTGGAGTCGAAGACCTGAGATGTGGGGACGCCTGCCGACGAGTCAGTCGGTACAGGGGCGGGGTTGGGGTCGGAGCCCGAAGCCGCTGTAGTGGAAGCAGCGGAACGCGAAACTGTGCGTCCGCTCCGGAGCACTGTGTGCGACTGCAGGTCGTCAAGGAGAGGTCCGTCGGTAGGCTGCACCATTGTAATGAACGAGACCAGAGACAGCACCCGTTCCTGGGCCAGCTGTTCTATATTCTACCTCCTCGTCTTCCTCCGCTTCGGTCACCCCCCAGCTCCCCGCGCAAGCAGCCGAGCCGCATTCCCGTTCTTACCCTTTCACAGCTGCAAGATAGAGATAAAGAAAGCAGCCGGCGGAAGGCGCCTAGAAAAAAATCACAGCATATCCACGGGGTGAATGATGATGAGTGGGCGAAGCTCCGGAGGTTCATGACTCTTCCGTGAAAATTCGCCCATTACATCATCATGAAAGACGTGAGAACCAGTGTGTGCGCTTGGCAGCAGCTTCCCGCACTCGCGCAGCCTCGGGATCTGCCCGCCTGTCGGCGCGTTTCCTCGCCGCTTCTCGGGCTCTCACAGTTTCTGGATCCGCTTCTCGGCGTCGCCGTGCACCTTCTGCTTCGTGGGCTCGAACGTCGGGCTCCGTTTCCAGCGCCTCCATGCCTTCTTCGTCGCTCACCTTCTTCGTCGCTCATTGCGCGCTGACTGCCGAGCGAAAGAGGAAGCGTGTCAAGGGCGCCGCGCCACCCAGCGGTCTCCTATCCCACTAGAGCACGCAGCGGAGCCGTCTCCTATGCATCGGAATGGAGCGAGCGCCGCAGGCGCCATCTAGTGATCAATTCACGTACTGTCACAGCGCAGCGCCATCTAGTGAACATTGTGAGAAGCAGCAGCTGAATGGAGTGAGCGCCGCAACTTTTCATCATATATTCATCACATACAAGTACCGCCATCTAGCGGACATTCCAAGAACTAAACGAGAGGTGGCTACCTACAACTACATACATCAAGGACGCACGACCCACGGCTTAAGGAGCTTCACCCCTAAAAACTCATTGAGGATTACGATACCACCTATTGCGACTTTTGAGCGCCACTGTTCAGGTGCTTTGATTTCGCGATAAGTTAAGGCACGACTGCCTCGTTAACCGGAAGAACCGCGGAAGGCAGCGGGTGGGCGCGTCATACAACAGCCGCCGCAAAGAGGACATTGTTCATACAGCCCTTTATTTCCATATCGGGTATCAGTGGACACCCTCGCTGCATACCTTGTGGTAACGTCATCTGCGACCGCACAACGGCGCGCACTACAGTGGCACCGAGGGTGGCCGCCGCGGAGCCTGTCGTCCGGCCACTGTCGTTCCCTCCTCCTCTCATTCTCCACGCTATCGCCGTCTTTCGTCCTTCGCTGCACTCCGCGTTCCCCTCTCTTTTGTCCTCGTTCACCCTGCCGCTTACGACGACGCCGACGCCGCTCAACGCAAGAACGGGCGCCCGAGAGATGCTCTCTAAAAGTTGTTTATTATGGTCGAACTTGTGCCCGGAAAACTAGATGCAACATCTAACAGTCAACTAAAGCGTTCCATACACAAAGTTCCCCTTCGACGAACGCACGCCTTCACCCAAACCTCGCAGGTCAACCCACTTTCTGGTGCCCGTGCGCAAGATCCATGCGTTGCGGTGCCACAAGAAGCGCGAGCAGACACAAGGCATTGCACAGGCAAACACGGCGGTTCGCTGCGCTCCGCGTTCGCTCTCTTTCGTACTTGTTCGCTATATCGGTTACGCTAACGCCAACGGCGACGCTACTCAATGCACGAACGGGTGCCTGAGTGCCGCTGTCTAAAAAAGTGGTGTCACGTTAAACACCGCTCACCTTTTGTCGAACTTGCAACCTGCGTAGCGTGCCTATTACAGCTGTCATGTGGTCGTGTATACGTGGGACACACATTGGCCGATGCATAAACATTCGTTGCATAAACGTAAACATGTCGGCGCACAAAAGAGCGATAGTGTGAAAGGAAGGTGCACACTTGGCGCAGCATTGCAACACATGCGGCTTCTCACCCCTTTACAGCGACTGCTGTTATGAGCTCACCACAACAGCCGTCGCTGGTGCCGCATTGGTGTGCCGCCGCCGCCGCCACTGCCACTACCGCCGTCGGGCGCCTGATTACCCAGTCGCCGCAATGATTTGGAAAGTACTTGTAGCTCCAATACGCATAAACGTACGTCATAAAAGCCAACGCCTTATAATAATTTCGCTTGGTGGGTCCTATAGATTCAGCCTTGCGTTCTCCATGCCTATGCATACATCTGCATTCTGGAACATTAGAAAAAATTTTCTTAACAAAAATTCGTTAACCGGAAATACCATTACTTCGGCTGTCCAAAATATTCCCCGACGATTACGATACTGTCTAATGCGAATACTGAGCGCAGCTTCGTGTTGTGGCAAGACCAACTGTGTTCGAAGTTCTGGCTTTCCGCAAGGTATCGACTACGCCGTGAGTCATGATTTTTGCGAAGTAGGACAGCACCCGCGACGCCATTATTCGTCTTTCTGCGGATAAGCGAGGTACACGCTCCACATCTGTAAGGCGTTGTGTGCACTTTTTTGGTACTGCATGTGGCTGATAAAGAATTATGGATGAGCCTTTTGCAGTGAGTGGGAAGCATTAAACCACACACCCGTTGCGCAATTAGCATTGCGTGATGATTGCTTGTTATTTTACTCTTCTGCCACGCTATATTATATATGTTAACGCTGGACATGACATGCCTGTAGAGTCGTTTTGCACAAGAGTTTCACGAACCGCCGTCTCTTTGTGGTAGGTTACTCAACTACCACGCAGACGGCCCTGGTTCAAATCCCATCCCATCCGATCCTGGGTATTTTTTTCTCGGTTTGCGCCATAGCGGTTATGGACACCGACTGCGGTAGTGGCAGTGGCGGCGGCGGCGGCACACAAATGCGGCACCCGAGACGCCTGTTGTGGTGAGCTCATAACAGCATTCGCTGTAAAAGGGGTGAGAAGCCGCACGTGTTGCAATGCTGTGCCAAGTGTGCACCTTCCTTTCACACTATCGCTCTTTTGTGCGTGTCACGAGGCTATTCAATCCGTATGCTCTCGTGTAGGTTCGTGTAATAAGGATGACGTAAGAGTCATCGAAACTTGAGAGACGAGACCATTTGTCCACACGAAACCCCAACACTCAATGTATTCAAACAACAGAAAAAAGATAACAAATAACAGCAAGAAGAACGGAGCATGCAAACGAGAAGTAAGCTAAAAAAAATGCCCCCCCCTCCCCCGAAGGGAATCGTGAGGAAATGCGAATGCATTTCGCGCGCGCTTCACTCCATTTATATATGGTGGTTGTGGTTCGAAGAAGGAAAAGGCGCCTAATTTCTGCAGCCCGGTCGGGAGCACGGCGCAGCGCCTTTTTTTTGCGTTTTCTTTATTTTTTTTATTTTTTAATTTTTTTTTCATATATAGCTCCGCCGAGCTCCCGCGATGCGAGCGCCCTCACGCGTCAGAGCGCGCTCCTCCCTCTCCACTCACTCTCCTTTTTTAAATTTTTTTTTCATATATAGCTCCGCCGAGCTCCCGCGATGCGAGCGCCCTCACGCGTCAGAGCGCGCTCCTCCTCTCCACTCAGAGCGGAGAGAAAACACCTGCCGCGGACAACGCCAACGCCGCACAACGCCAACGCCGCACAACGCTGGATGCCTGACATAGCCCAACTATGAAATGCATTCGCATTTAAAATGATTCGGAAAAGGTCTAAGGACGCGAACAGTGCGTGGAAATAAATGTTCAGAAGGAGAAGACAGCTTCACAATTCACGGGACGCGGAGCTAGCAGCGGAGGCTTTGGTGGCAAGGAGTCGACGCACTCACGCACTCGGCGACGGCTGAGAAGCGGTGCAGACGCTCACTCGTGTTGAGGCGGTAGAGGAAAGGAAGCGTCCGGCGAGTCGAGGTCGGCGACCTTTCGGCGTTCGCCAGCCCGCAGCTTGGGCACGAAGCCGGAGACGTAGGGCTTGCCTGGCCAACGCCAGATGACGAGAAGACGCTGGGTGCGTGTCCAGGTGGGAGCGGCCTTGATGCAGGAGCTCTGCTGGCCGCCACTCCCGCGCCCTGGCCACCTTCACTCGGTTACGGCTCAGCCACGTCTCCTTGCTCTGCCGTTCTGCACCCTTGCATTTTCTTCCAAATCCTCGTGGGGGCTCTTCATTGGGCAGATGGGGCCGCGCTCTCACGTGCTACAGTCACGAGTCGTCGTCTTCTTCTGGGTGTTTGCGTCGCGCCCTTTTCAAACGCGCACTTCCACATCACAAAAGCGCCCCTTTCGAGAAGTTTTTTTTTCAAAGAAAAAACTGTCGATAAGTGCGCGTTTCGCCACACACAACACACGTCCAGCCCGAGGTCCACTACAATCTTACACTGACACACTTATTGCACCTTGAATGTTCACACCAAAGATATGCTGGTTAAGTCCACCACACATTTCCATGCACATTTCCGGCGTCATACCACAACCGTATTCACTTCACACTTCACGCCATGCCTGTTTAAAACATGAATATGTACAAACAACATAATTCCTTTTCCGTTGTCGAAATCCAGATGCAGCGACCGGTTTTTTGAACTTGACGCTCAGGTAATGGCATCCCACTAGACGAACAGCATATGTGTTCCTTTCACGTGAATGCAAAAGAGCTACATAGTAGCGTTTCCGATCAGACGCCTGTCTGTAATCCTGCCTCAGAATACTCAGATGGTTAAACAAGTCGTTAGCCTCAGTGCGGCAATGATTGGAATGCAACTTTATTAATGCTTTGACTAATGATGATAACATGAAGAAGAATTATTGTTGAGACCTTTGCAAACGTCGGGAAGCTTTAAAATAACCACTCGTTACACGAGTGATTATTTTAAACACGAGTGGTCGTTGGTTGTGAGCGGAAAATCGTCTTGTTCGTAACCGGAAAATCGAGAAAGATGCAAATAAAATAAATTATAAAAATTTCCGGGTCCGAGTGAGGATGGAACTCAGGCGGTCAGCGTGGGAAGCAGGTTTTCTACCACACAGCCACGCCACTGCTTGGAAATACGTTGAAAAGAACTTCCTCTGCCTATAAATGCAGTGAAAATAACTGGTGCTTCACAAACACGCGCGTCTTGTATACATACGTCACTATACAACATGCAATATCGCAGTAATATTGCGTGGTACGAGTGTATATTCCAATCGGGCGTCACAACACGTTAATATCATAACGACTTCGTGGTTTAAAGTCGGCCACCCATTACGAAAGGCACACACGTTGCTGCGCGTATTCCCATAACACCACGTAATGGGTGCATGGCAAGTATGCACTAAGTGGTTGAAGCACGCACTAGGGACAGGATATCGCTATCGTGTTCAACTCTTAAAAGCAAAGCTTAAGGGTTCCCCAGATTTTTTTTTATGGTTGCTTGCTGCAGCTTCTAGAGCTCCATATTGATTGAGCGTGTTTGCGTTGAAGGACACCAACGCATATTTGCCTTGCGCATTATTTTGCGAATTGACCTCCAAATGCGATAAAGTTGAATGAATCGATTTTACAAAGAAAGCAGTAGGAGTTAGGTGCTCATCGATTATATCGATTAAGCGTTCACATGTTCTCTATACGGAATAATACTAGGAGCTACGCCTAATCGACCGTACGAAATTTCCATTGCAGCTCCGAGATGCATGTACGAGACGGTTAATGGTTGCCTTCAAGGAACACAGCTTTCTGGCGGGCTTGTCGGGCTTGTTGGTTCATAGTTCTGGCACACTACAGCGCAAAAATACACAGCGGACAGAAGGAAGACAAACGACGACGACGACGTCATTTGTGTTCCTTCTGGCCGCTGTGTATTTGTGCGCTGCAGTGTAATGCTGCTTTCAAGGCGAAAGCCTTAGATGCCCCGTAGAACGCGAAATTTGACCGTTGGCGTCGGCGGCGTGAACAGGTGTGACGCAAAAAGTTATCGTCACGTAATGACGTCACCATATGACGTTATCATAACGCGACATAACGTTACGTCGCATGATGACGTCATCGCATGACGTCGTCGTTCCATCAAAAGAGGACCGATCACGGAGGCAGGGCAGAACCACGTTAGGTGCAGAGAGCTTTCGGAGGAGGGCGGCGAGGACGAATACACCGACTGAGAATAAAAAGAAGATGGCTTTACGCGTCACAGTCGTCTTATTAAGCGAATGCATAGAGGACCCTGTGATTTTTGTTAATGCAGCGCTAGAACACGAGGGAGGAGGCTTAAGCGTGTTGGAAATCCTTGTCAGTAGACTTACAACACAAGGACAGAAAGACGAGAGAAAAAAATCACGCCATATCCACGAAGTGAATGATGAAGAGTGGGCAAAGCTCGATCGTTTTCATCCATGGCAGAAGGCATGGCAGAAGGCATGGCAGAAGGCGGATTCCGGCTCCCTTCCACCTGCAGCTGAGCGGTCAGAAGAAGACAGCCGCCGGAGCAGCGTCCTGTCGCCAGCCCTGTGCGTCCTTGCCCAAGTCGAGCTCATCCTCCTCTGTTCCTTGAAGGACGTGTTCGCGCATCCTCCTGAGGGGGCGCGGCCGGATCGGACGGTGATCTTAGGCACATCAGGCTGATGTCTCTTTCGTCTCCCGGCCAGGCATATTCTGCCTGGTCGGCTTCCCTCGCTAACAATGATCTGCCAATCGATCTCTTTTTGCGCAGTGGTCTGAACAGCGTTCCTGTGGCCCTGGTTCCAACCAATGGTGAATCCATTCGAATGAAAAACCCGAGGATAATTCAGGAGGAACTCCGGAAGTTATCTGATCATTTCCAATTGATCACCGAGGCGGGTCAGTTTGGACGTGGGGGAATTCTGTGCTGCTCGCCGGACCAGGCCTGCATCACAGATCTTCTAAAATGCACAACGTTCGCCTCTCATCCGGTGAGCTGTTTCGTGCCTGCTCATTTGGCCTGTGTGAAGGGAATAGTTCGTGGAGTGGACTCGAGCCTTACACCACCAGAGGTATTAGAAATGTTTGCTGTAGCAGGTGCAGTCTCCGTATTTCGGTGCTCGCGCAACATTGAGAACAAGAAGGTCCCCACAGAGTCAGTGATCGTGACTTTTGCAGGCACGACTCGACCGACAGAAATTAAGGCGTGGCCTCTGATTTATCGTGTTGAAGCGCTATCCCCTCGCCCACTTCAGTGTAGGAAATGCTGGAGGTACGGACATACCGTCAAGGGATGTAGATCGGATGTGAGATGCCGTACATGTACCGAGCAACATAACTCTAATGAATGTTCATCCCAAGAAGTGAGATGTTGTTTATGTAGTGGATCTCACACAGCTGATGATGAATGTTGCCCTGTGAGGACACAAGAGTTACAATTGCTAGAAATCATTGAGCAGAAACGATGCTCCCGGCGTGAGGCCCAATTGGTTCTTGCAGAGCGCTCTCGTGGCTATGCCACCGCTGCCAGCCGGGCCAATCAGGTGCTAGATTTGTCGCTGACAGAGATAATAACATCAACGGTGGAAAGGTCGATGACGAAACTGATGGAAACTCTATTTGTGAGCCTAACGGAATCATTGGCACAAGTTGTGAATACCCAATTGAAACAAATCTTGCAGCATGGCAATCGACACGCTGTGACCGCCTCACTACCTTCACCAGTTGAGATAACTGAGGTCTCATCTGAACCAGGCCCTTCGAAACCAAAGCCAGGCGCGCCGAACACAGGCCGCAAAATAATTGTACCTATTGAACAGGAGTTAGATTGGAGCTCGGACTCCGGTTCCCAAGACTCGCAACCGGAGCAAATGTAATATGACTCAAGAAAAATGAAACGACGTGCTTCCCCTGAAGTACAAGGTTCCTCAGTGAACCCCAAATCAAAGAGTAAGGAATACCAAAAGGAAAACTCATCAAAAAAAGGATTTTTTTTAAGATAGTATCTTGGAGAAAGCAGTGAGTGCTGCTGGTATTTCACCAAAATAGGCAGTTTAAAAGTATTACAGTGGAATTGCCGTTCTATTTTTTCAGCAGCTACCGATTTATTCTATCTTTGCGATCAATATTCCCCCCCGATGTTATTGTTTTATAAGAAACTTGGCTTGCAGACGAAAAGTGCTTTAAAATTAAAAAATTACCACTCATTTCGTTTAGACCGTCCCTCTCGGGGTGGCGGTTTGGCAATATTTATATCCTCTAAAATCGCTCATCGAGCTAAAATTAGTTATCGGTCAATGACTTCAGAAAGCGAAATTCTAGCGTTAGACATTACCATTCCGGGATACCAACCATTTTCTTTAATTAATGCCTATTTTCCAGCGGGTGTACAAAATTCTGCCGTTCTAGATACCGCAGTTTCACATTGCCTAAAAGATAATATATTAGTGGGGGACTTCAATTCTCATCATATTTCGTGGGGTTATAGAACTGATTTGAATGGGAAGCGTCTGTGGGAGTGGGCTAATAAGAACAACGTTGTATGTATCAACTCCAGAACTCCCACCTTTATGTGTAATAAGTCTTATTCTGTGCTTGACCTGACTTTTACTAGTGTTAACCTGTCTATCTCAACATGGTATGCTATTAATTCTGGCACAAGTAGTGACCATATGCCTATACTGTTTGAGGTGGTATGCCCAGTAACTTTCATGATTAGACCACCAGATACGCAAATAAACTTCAGCACATTCGCGACAGTATTACGAAGGGCTTTATCTCACCGAATAGTTGATGGCAAACCGGACGCCATCAGATTAAGCGACATCATAAAAGATTCGTTGAATAATTCCAAATTCACCATACAAAGATCCAAAAGCGCGTCTACCAACCCTTGGTGGAATCCGGACTGTTCGCGGGTGTATAGGTTAAGAAAAGCTGCATGGAAAAAATTACTTTTCAACCAGTGCCCTCGCAACTGGAGTGATTACAAGTATGCGGCTGCTATTTTTAAGAGAACCATTGCCAATGCGAAGGACAAATTCGACAGCGAACTATCTGAGTTTCTTTCAAAGAAGGATAACAGAAAAGCACTATTTCGCTTTCTGAGAACCAAGAAAGTTCTACCGGTACTGAAAAACCTAGAATCAGTGGTATCAACACCGAGTGAACTGAAGACTTTTCTCGAAGAGATAGCTCAGGGCCTAGAAAGTCGCTTTACGACTGTTCTCTTGTACCAGCCCCAGTCCCCTCATAGGGTGAAGATTTTGAGGAGGTCACAGCTGCAGAGCTAGTAGATGTCGTAAGAACGCTACCTAATTCCGCTCCAGGTCCTGATGGTATGACGACGTCGGTAATAAAAACAGTAGATAAAATTTACCCCCCTTGGCCTACTCGAAATTGTGAATCACTCAATTAGAAATTCTTGGATCCCACCTGATTGGAGAATTGCAAAAGTGATACCATTGTTAAAAAAACAAGGCGCTGGGTTTGCCTTAGATAATATCAGGCCTATAGCACTCACGTCGAATCTAGTAAAACTCGTCGAAAGAATTTTACATAGCCGTATAGATCGCTGGATGTCGGAAAAACATGACACTGAGCCCATGTCAAATTGGATTCAGGCGTGGTTGCTCCATTTGGTGTGCGCACGTTGATCTAGAAAGTAGAATACAGCTTGCTCGATATCAGCAACAATACTCCGCTCTAGTTACTTTAGATATTACGAAAGCCTATGGCAGTGTGGAGCATGTGAAACTGATGGATTCCCTTAAGAACTTAGGTCTGCCACAATATTTTGTGGCATGGGTCTATGCTTTCTTAAGTGATAGGGAGTTTTATTGCTCGCAATCCGGTGTCAATTCTTCTAAATATAGGCAAACGAGAGGTCTCCCGCAAGGGTCAGGGCTATCTCCATTATTATTTAATGTACTATTCCCAAACAGCACGATGTGCAGGCGTATGTGTATGCTGATGACATCGCATTTTTTTGCTTCATCAGCAGACATTCACACACTTTACCAAATTCTGCAGACATATATGAATAGTCTGGAAACGTGGCTGGACGGTATCAACTTGTCACTCAATATTAATAAAAGCGCAATCGTAGTTTTCGCACAAAATGTCCCAGTACAAATTTCATTATTGTACCGACAAGACGTCATACCTCAGGTCGAGTCAGTCAGGTATTTAGGGGTAACCTACACCGAAAAACTTAACTGGAGTCCCCATATAGAAAACATGGCGGCTAAGGGAGCACGCGCAGTAGGCATGCTGCGTAGGCTCAGCAACAAACGTGCCGGTTTGCGCAGAGAGGTGCTCGTCATGATCTATTGCATGTAAATTCGACCGATACTGGAATTTGGCTGCGTTTTATTTTCTGGCGCTGCGGCTTATAAAGTTCGACCTCTGCTTCTCTTAGAACGTGAATCGTTACGGTTATGTCTGGGACTACCTAAATTTGTTGCGATCAATATTCTATATGAAGAATCACGCCTACCTTCTCTTATAAAAAGATTTCATATTCTAACAGTACGAACATTTCTCAAAATCTATGCATCCCCACAGAGGAGATCACAGTATGTTTTCATTAACCAGCAGGCCTCATTTTTTAACCACCAATGGTCTAGATTACATTGCCCCCAAGTCATTTATACACAGAGACTTTTGGACCCATTAAAAGTTCACCTCTGGGAAATACTTATACTCAGCACTGTTGAAACAATTAGGATTGAATTTGATGATATATACCCTAACAACGCTAAAAATTTACCATATCAATATCTAAATGGCATATTGGAGGATCATTTGGCCAATCTGGAAACAACCACTGTCATAGCGACTGATGCTTCTGTTTGTGAAGAGAAGGCAGGTGTGGGAATCGTATCGTTCTCTCTGGATTGGAATTTCTCTATTCGGTTACCGGACTTTACCCCCTATTTACCAGGCTGAATTGCTGGCAATAGTCTTAGCATTGCGTAAATTGCCCCAGTGTCTGTCATCGGTGGTCGTTCTAACAGACTGCCTCTCTGTCTGTTCGGCCTTAAGCGCACCTAACTTATCGAGTACTTTAGAGACATTCTATTCACTAATTCCCAGACATGTCCGACTCGTTCGATTAGTGTGGGTACCAGGCCATAGAGGTTTAGCTCTTAATGAATGTGCGGATGCACTTGCAGTATCATCCCACGATGGCCCTGTATTGTCTGTACTGCCCACGTCGGCGTATGTCACAGCAGCACGATTCGAAAAACTCACTACGGCCAATAACTTCGATAAATCTCCTTTATCATTATCAGAGTTCCCACAGCTAAAGCTTCCTTGGCAGAGCAGGTGGTGTTCATCTAGAAAGGAGGAAATATTAATTACAAGGCTACGCTGTCGAGTCCCCCCACTGAACTTTTACCTTCATAGGTCGGGTTTGGCTCAGTCACCTTTATGGTTTCACTGTAATGAGAGCGAATCTCTGGAGCACTTCTTTTTGACGTGCCGAAGATTTAAAACACAAAGAAAAAGATTACTTGAAGAACCCCTACGAAAGTTAGCCCTGAATTTGACTCTTCCGGTGATTCTCTCATTTGGTGCAACCACCTTTGGTTTTAGCCACAGGAGCGTTTTCAACGCGGTATCTAATTATTTAAGAGACTCTAAAAGAATGGAATGCTAAGGTTAGATCACTTCAATTGTCTTAATTACAGCTATATATATATTTTTTTTTGGTTGCTTCTCTATAGTTTTTTTTTTTCGCTTTTTTCTTCTTTTTTTTTAATCTTGAGAATTTAGAATACTAATCTGTAGTGCAATTCATTTTCAACCCTTTCCTCCAGTAATGTGAATTAGTTTCTTAAGCAAGACACCGCCCGATTTCATGGCCTATCCCCCGAGGTTGGTTGCGCCAAAACAATAAGGAACCAACCAACCAATCATCCATGGCAGAAAGAGAATGTGTGGTCTGGAAAGCGCTTAGGGTAAGGCGGGGCAAAATGAGACACGGGACAAAACGCGACATTTTGGCTTTGCCGACCTCTGTAGCTAATACAGAAAGCACTTTATTTTGTTTCTATATTTCAGCGAGAGGGTCTGGTAGTTGTCCACCTTTTTATGTGTAAAAGTTCATGATTTCTCACAGCGTTCGCTTGGGAAAAATTACGCGGCTGATGTCAGTGTGTTCGTGACCCGTCAAAAAGGGGCGAAATTCTTCTCGGCCAAATGTTCGGATCCGTGCATGAAGCTACCCTGGCGTCAATACAACAACGTAAGTATTTATATTGTTACTTTATACTACTAGCTACATACCACCCAAAATTTCAGTTTACTTGGTGCGCGGGGCCGAAGAGGAATTTTTTTTAATTTGGGCATGTGAGGGGGGGCAAAACGCGACAAAAAGGCATTGAATTGCCTTAGAGAGTGTCTCATTAAGTGAACCATTTACTTACACTCATTATATATTATATTTTATTGTTTAGGAAGCTTCGGACGCACAAGAGAATATCATATAAAGCTTCCTGGGAGAAAAACGACGGGAAAAAGCACTGACTGCTGTTCACGACACCCACTCCATTCGTGCTGCATCGAGATTTTTCCGCGTTCCCAAGGATGCTCTCAAGAGGCGAACGCAAATTTGGAAGAATCTCCAAATCAAGCCGTTCACAAACACGTCTGGCCATCGAGCTTTCCTTCAATACCAAATTTGTGCTAGAAAATTCGAATCTAGCACAGTTTTAAATTCATCGCCTCACGAAGCCCGGCTGACGAAGCTGAAAGCCACGAAACGCCCGTGCAGTTCTGCATCAAAACGGCAAAAGGAGGCGAAGAAGATGCGTCAGAATATATCTAGCGTCCAATCGTTGAATAATCCAATGAAGTGCAAGCTTTCAACAAAATACAACACTAGCACAAAGAAAGACTGGTGGTGTTTGATCTGCAAGGAGTTTTGGAGCAAGACAGCACCGGATTCTGTCTGGATTCAGTGCGTGGAGTGCAAGGACTGGGGTCATGAAGGCTGCGTGAGGGCCCACGGACTTTAATTTCAAGTGCTTCTACTGCAAAAACTGAAGGGTTAAATTTCTTTCACACTTCCTCGTTTTGCCCCGCAGGTTGGGGCAAAATGAGACATGTGGTGCATTTTTTTATTTCCTTTTAAAATAAACTTTTTAACAGTGCCAACATGGTCATATTTATGTAGCACATACCTTGGACACAAAGGAAAGTTTCTGCATTGTCGTTTAAGGGTAAAGAGTGAAATAAAAATAAATATTCACTATTTTTCAAATTTTTTGTCTCATTTTGCCCCACCTTACCCTATACTTCATCGTTATC
>JALIZH010024948.1:0-23774 GCA_030522465.1 Rhipicephalus appendiculatus | reverse complement strand
TCGTAACATCTCTCCGCGCACACACGAAGCCCACCGGGGGGATTCAAACAGTGTCTCTAGGAGTAAACGGCTTTAAGCGGGTAGTATGCGTAAGTGCTGTCTTTGAGACGCGTCGGCCATTGGCATTGAGGCGAGCAACGCGGTAAGTCACTTCGCTTATGCGGGTCGATAACTACTTAGGGTCCAGCATAGTTTGCCAGCAGTTTTCACATAATCCACGTTTTCTCGCTGGTGTCCAAAGCCACACTAAGTCACCGGGTTCATATGTGACATGTCGGCGTCGCCGGTCGAACCGTACCTTTCTTGCGAAGCATGAGTGCGCAAAGGAGCGACACGTCGGACCTCTTCCACACGGCACAAAGTCTGAGAAGTGGAGAGATCATCCTGATCTAAAAATGGGAAAATCGTGTGGAGTGTATAGCGTTGCGGTCTAGCATAAAGAAGAAAGACGGGACTGTAGTAGGCAGTTTCATGCTGTGATATGCTGAATGCATAACGAATGAAAGCCGGAACATCGTCCCAGTTTTTGTGATGTTATGAGATCACACTACAATTGTAACAATATATCCCGAGACGTGAAGAGAGATGAAATCTTTTTCACTAGATAACACAGCATGAGGAAACAACTGACATTTTTTCGGAAGAAAAGTAGCAATATTCGCAGCTCTACGTGCTAAAATCACGATATCATTATAAGGCACGCCATAGCGGAAGACGAGATATAGCCTCGACTACCGATAGGCAGCGTTTTCTGACCAAGCTCAAAAAGTGTTGCAGGGCCGCTTTAAGGTGTTCGTTATGCTTTGACGTGACCCAACAATACACAAATCAAAATATCAAATGTTGCGAGGAATCTTCGACTAAAGCTTAGCTGTTCAGGTTATTCATGGCGCAGTACTGTTTATATATTTCTTTAACGTTACATGTATTCGTTTACGTAAAAAACACTTGCAATTGTGGTTTCTTAAATGTATGTGCTCCCAGATTTGGTATGTGAAAGCTGCCTCAATAACATTGCCTCGTCACGCTCCGCGTTTTGCTGTCCAAGACAAACTCATCCATCGGCGAAGCTACCCATCTCATGGCTGCTAAGGATACGCCGTCATGTACGCACGGATGTGTGCGCGTCTTTCTGTACCAACCCGCAAAGCTCTCACACCGGCTTACTCAATGAGTACATACAGCAGCCTGCGTCAGCGGTACTACATGTGATGTATCTATACACTTCTGTGCTGTTTTAACCCTTTCAGACGCCACCTATGAAGAACTCTCTGTAAATTGGTCAAAATAATACAACGCTATTTCAAGTCACTCAGTATACTATTGCAACAAAAATAATGTCATAATATGTTCATTTAAGTGTGTTATAGTAACTTATTCTAATTAGGTTGTAATTTAATATCTGTTTATCCTGAAGTCATCCATGCTCTATTTTGGCTTAAATAGAATGAAATCTTGGGCTAGAAAATATTGTACAAATTCAATTTTCGTTATGTCCATTTAGAGCATAGAAAAAGTCTACTTTTGACATGGCGCGCCGGACGCGGCTCATCGAACGACTCGTCGAACGGGGTCGTGCCTTCGGAAAAAGTGATCATACGCAACAGTACGCTGCGAAATGAAGTTAAATGAAGACAAATTATTATGCAGGGGGTTCAATATATCCGACGCTCAATATATCTCGCTTTCTCTTGGCCCCTAGTTGATACAAGGAGCAAAAACAAATCATGTACACAATTGTGTACATAGCGTCTCAAAGGGTTATGCACGCTTTCGCTTCCTGCCAGCGGACGCATGCATATTCGCAATGCCCATAGACTGTCACTCAACCGACCGGATGCCAGGAGGAGGGTTAGCAGACGACAAAGCGGCAGCCGCTCCTTTGTTTGGTTGTGCTAGCCTGATTCTTGTCGCTTGTGCAGGAAAGAAAACACTACCCTCTCCTCGAAAGAGTACTCTGGGATGTGGCGCTGTTGTAGTTCTTGGTCGACGCTCGAGCGATAATCTTCCAACCACGCTCGACTATGCGTGATCGTATACAAAATGAGTATGATCGAGAATATCACTTCTGCTCTTCGGCAAACCTAGCCCCATATTTCCAAGCGGCAATTCAGAAACAACTGACGCTCTCGCGGCGCAAAGTTTCGTTTGCTGCCACGGTGGCAGCGTGTCTTTACATTTACACTGGTTGTCCCAGCGTTCGATGTTGCAATGTTTGGGTTGTCTCGGCATTCCAATACAAGTGACCACGACATCGTTTCCTCGCAGAACCGGAACTAGCTGTCTGTCCTCTGGCTGCCAGCAAGATGGCAGAAGTTCTAAAATCTAAGGGTAGCTTTATGTTTCTTTTAGCACCTCAATATGGGCTTGTCAGCATCGATTTTTACTGGATTCGGACCGTATGTTTGGCTGAATCGTATGTTTATTTGTTTATTTTCGCGTTTTTTTTCGAAAAATGTATCAACGAGATTCGACTGTGTGTGTGTATGTATATATATATATATATATATATATATATATAAAGGAAAGAAGTGTGAACTTAAGGGCTCGTTTGCTTTGTTAAACACAATATTAATGTGAACTAAGAGACAATGATGGCAAGGAAAGTATAGGGGGACGTTATTGGAAGTAATTGTAATGTAAATGCGAAGAAAGAAAAGTGGACGAAAAGATAACTTGCCACCGGCAGGATTCGAACCTGCGACCTTCGAATAACGCGTCCGGTGCTCTACCACTGAGCTACGGTGGCGGACATCCCTCCGTCCACTTTATAAGGCATATATGTGAATTTTAAACGTGGGAACGTTTTTTGCCTTTGCACCTCAATATGGGCTTGTCAGCATCGATTTTTACTGAATTTTTACACACACACACACAGACATATATATATATATATATATATATATATATATATATATATATATATATATATATATATATATATATATATATATATATGTATGTGTGTGTGTGTGTGTGTATACTGAGAGAGTCCTTGCAATTTACATACTACCCAAGAAATTATCTACTGAATGTGCACACTGACGGCGGAGAGAACTTGTGTATCAGGGCGCTGTCGAAGGGAAAGAAGGCTACGCTTGCGGTACTGTCGGTAGAAACAGTCCGGTGCGTGTGAGCAGCAAATAAGAAGCAGGCGGTGCTTGCGGGTACGTGAAAGCAAACGAAAAAAAACAATCGTGCTTTACGCTGGAAATGTAGAAAATTAATAATAATCCTTCTTGGGGAAAGAAGATGCGACAATAAATGTGACTTACCGATGAGCATACTCTTTCGACCGAGAGGACGGTATTATAAAAGTTGATGTTAGTCTGCTTCGAAACCACGAAATCGGCAACGATATTATACCAGTAGTCATCTCTCATCTTAAGGAGTTTGCAGATACCGGTCTGATTGCCGTTTGTTTCTATTGTTTTTCCACGGCAAAGCACTTCCCCGTGAAAAACGGAAAACAGTATTAAAAGCTGGTATCTCATCGTTTCTTGTCACCAAGGCTCTGAAAAATAAAGGAAACAGCAGAGCTCTACTCTAGCCAGATATACCTTGTGACCATCTCGACGAAGCCTTTCAATTTATGCCGGTTGAAAAAACCGCGAAAAAAAATTACGGCAATACGCCTTGCGATAGCCTAGGGTATATAATCACTAAACGGCGCTATAAAGCAAGAAAAAAAAACATGAGGGAGCACACGAGACACAACTCAACGTTTTTCGACATGCGCAAAACATAAATATATGCACACACGTGGCCTCGTACAGGTAACAAACAAGAAGAGAAACCAAGAAAACCATTACAAAAGAAGAACTAAAAACCCAAAAGTACATCTACCATTTCAGGTACAGTATTTCTTTCCCGTATTCAGCTCAATAATGTCACGCGGTCGTGACGTCGACGAAGGAGCAGTCGGTAGGTCCAAAATGAAACTGTTTATTTGGGCCGAACTTGTGGCCGGGAAACGGAAAGTCAGATTACAGCGATACACACTGGCACTGATAGCGGCGAACAGAGCGTCGGCCGTCGATCAACTGAACATCGCTGGAACGCGCCGGCTTTTTTTAAATCACGCGTCGAACATTCTAGCCTTATCAACCAGTCGTCGCGCAAGCTCTGGAATAATCTTGAGTGTTAGCGCGTCTTGTGTGCAATCTTAACAAAACGATCTACTACAACCGAGAAGCTTCTGGAACAATAAGGCGCGGTCTGCGCCTAGTACTGCTGATAGTCTTTGTGGGCGGAAACCGAATACAGTAAAAGAAACGCGCGTGGCAATATTCATGTCCCGTATTCGCGGGGAACGTAGGTTTTGGCAAGAGACATCTGGCACCGTCTCGTGTAAGGTATTCTAAGCTTGAACCAAGTGTTGTGTAGCTGATGACGGAGAGCGCGAAGCACGTGCAACTGCTCTCACTTCTTCGTTCTTTTTCGCCTGAGTGACGTAAGTTCAATCGTCCATAATTCTTCTTTTTTTGTCTTTTTGGTGTGCACGCATCCAAGAGGTAGCGCACGACGTGTTACGTTGTTCTGAAGAGCGTTTCTTTGTTGCACTATCCTCGCGTCTCTGGTGTCTCGCAAATTCGCGATATCCGGCATTTGAGTCAGCGCGTGGTGACTTCCGGTATGGTAAGTTCGTTTTTTTTTATTTATTGATACATGATGGACGTTCACTCATTTTATGGAAAAGTAGGGCTTTCCACGGGCTTGCCACCAGAAGTTAAAAGTCACGTTAGCTGTCTCAGTGGCACCGAATACGACGATATCGATCCCGATCCCCATGCACAAGCACGAGTGCCTTCATCAAGCAAAGAGGATGCAGACGAAGATGCGGTAGATGAACCAAGTGCCCTCCTAAAACATGCAGTGCGATAGAAAAAAAAACAGACTGTCAATAACAGCGGGAAATGCCTCACGGTAAAGCCACTCTTCTTTAGTATGACACTATCCGAGGTCCTATTGATCATTTCAAGGAATTTGTTTATGAAGTCTCTTTAGATCACATTGTTGAGCAGAGCTATCTTTTGCGACGCAGAAAAATCCTAATAAAGGCCTCGTGACGAGCCAGATCTACTTCTGGGCAGCGTCACATTCATGTCACTCTGTCGACTCCCAAGAAGTCGGCTATATTGGGCGCCGGATTACCGGGCCCTCACGGGGGCCGACACAATGTCACGTGATCGTTGTGGAAGCGATAAAGTCAAACTTGCATTTCAACAATGACGGCAAGCCCTCACCCAATGATCCACACTATGATCGTCTTCTCAAGGTTCGGCTTTCAACACATTTCTGTATTGAGCCACATAATGGCTTAACTTCCGGTTGTCGCGAGTTCGCGACATACCTAAAAGTATGATTAAAGTTGTATGTTAGATAATTTAACTGCGGAATTAAGTAAAGATTGTTATTTAAACCTGAAAAATGAAAAATGAATTTTTTTTTTCTTGGACGGTTTCATACTTCAGGCATTAAAGGGCTGAAAGTGTCATTGCCGTCACTTGTGGCTCACTAAAGCAATTTGTCTAAAGCGCGCATTTGATGATAATCTGAAAACCCGGGCGCATTAATTTTGATCTTGTTATGAATATGCGGAGGCGACATTGTAGTTTGTGTGACCAATATACACTGCCACATTTTAACTATCTTTTCAAGCGCCATCTGTTTGCAGTGAAAGCAAAACTTTTTTTTCTTTTCTGCACTAGAAAACAGGCAGTTATCTGCCGCTTGATAGCAATGTAAATAACTGCATACCGTAGGGCTTGTGTGCTGCGGCGACCATTTCACATTTGTTTTCGCTACAGACCGAACAAAAATTGGCAAGACTGAATCCTGCGTTTGTATTATTTATTTCACTCTAATTATCAAATACCCACAGCACCTTCATAGGCATTACAGTGGAGGGAATTACATAGAGTACATAATACAAGGCACAGGTTACATGGAGGTGAAGACCACAACATGATCATAACTATACGATTACATTACAACAGGGTCAAAGTTAAACAACAACATCATGGAGCGCCTGCGCAAACGATTCATTTGAACTTATTTTCACAACGTCAGTGGGTAGCCGATTCCAGGCTTAATTGTATTGGGGCAAAATGACTTGTACTTGCCTGCAGCAATTATTTTGTGTTTGTAGACGCCTCATCGTTACTTACATGTTCACTATCAATCGACACAAAGCTCCACTTCTCACTTTAAATAGTAAACGCGCGACAAGATCACAGACATGCGTACAATGCGTGCGATCTTCATAACACCCATTATTCATCTATGCTAATGGCTCTTTTGGCAAGTGCCTGAAGAACGAAACAAACACCCCAAAATGCACAAAATCAGTTTTAACGTGGGACAAGGCCAGTTACGTATTACACGAAGCCATGCAAGTAACAAAATAAATACAAATCGTGTATTAATGGGTAGTAAACTTCCAACTGTTTTATTTTGAAGTCAAGATACACAGTATTTATAGCTGCAAACATGTGCCCCTCCACATAAAAAGCTTGATCGGGTGGATTGTGTGCTTCTGCTTTTCGTAAAAATTCATTTTTACGAGCATTAAAAGATCAAGGAAAAAACGTTCTTACGGATATTTCAGTCTTTTGACGTGTACGCTTTACTGGTTTGAAATGCGAGTAATTTCAAAGGCACTAAACACGCGGTGCGTCTCGTCCGTTTAGTTTAACATAGTCGCGCTAAATTTCCTTAAAGGAGTACTGACACGAATTTTAAATATTTTCGGGTTGTTGCTCTAAATAAAAACGTGGGTGTCGAGAACCCTAAAAAGAGTGTCGCGGTGCATGGGAATGCATCGAATATATTTTTATTACCGCTACCTCAAAACAGCAATTTCGGTTTCGGTATCGAGAGGGTGGCTTCGCAGTGACGTATCAAGTCTGCTCTGACGTCACGGGAAGACTGCAACTCGCGACATACTAGCAACAGTTGCCTGTTTGCTGTCAGTCGCACGTGGTTCACGTAAACAACGATGAGTGCATTGTCGTCCAGTGACTCTGAGAGTGATTTCTGCGACTTAGGCTGCATGCAGGACGCAAATTTCGCGAACCCAGTGAGCTGTGTTGATATGTCATGATAATGTCCATTGCGGTGGGGCTGGCTTGCAGATGCTGGGCGACGAACTTTAAAATCAATGTATAATATTTTGTACGCGTTGTGTGGCTCCGGTGTGTGGAGAGCGATGACAGTGCACACTATGGAAACGATAGAGTTCCCTTTTGGGGTGCCTCAGAATCGTGTCAGTACTCCTTTAACCTTTCCTTAAATATAGAGGACTGAGGAATCGTCATTCACGTTCACTCCAAGTTAAAGCTGTTTTCAGTGTCGGCATTGAGAGTTTGGTTGACAGTCTATTTAAAATGTGCTAAAAATAGTCAACAGTAGTTTTATAAAGATCTGGGAGATGTAAATCATAACAATTATACAAGTCGTGTTGTCGATTTTTTTGTGCTGTTTCATACCAACGTTCATTTCATACCAACGTTCCCCTTCTTTCGATGTATTTTCTTATCTCTATGTGTAGTCAGTCTCCCGCCTTCTATCTTTTTGTCTGTTTCGTCCCTTAATTTCTATATATTTCTCTCTCTGTGTGTCTATCTCTCTGTGCTCGTTCTACGATCCTCATTTCTCTTCCCCTTACCCTCGCTTCCCTTTCCCACCACATTGCTGTACTATACTATTAGCAATGCCCACGAACTATAGGTGGCGCTTTGTGCGATTCAAGATAGCGCCCAGAACAGAGGCAACCCGTTTGTTTGCATAGGAACAGATATGACATGCGGACGTACGGCCCGTGCCACTTTCACCGGATTCAGTCATGAGCTGCACTGAAGTGCGTACGAGACCAAAATACTTTCCCAAACTATGGTAAGTGCTAAGTGCTCGCCACCTAATTATTTGCCGCTGCGTGAAAGATTATATTTCAGCTCCGCTACCGTGCATCAGCGATGCTTTGCGAAATCGTGTGCGTGCTATAGAAAACTGCATGAAGTAGAATTTACGTATGAAATGAACGGAACTCCGAGGTAGCACATACCGAGCCTGCCTGGCGGATTTCCCGTAATTGTAGGCCGCTAGCGAGTAGCGCCATCGCTGCTGCACAGGACCGCATGTTTAACGGGACGATGGGTTGCTAAAATATTACGCCGTCGTAATTACTTGCGCAGTCAGCAACGCGGAGTTACTTCTTCAACGGAACACAAGCACTTAGCATCCCACTCCGAAGCGCTCGAGTCATAGCCATGCTCAGATTCTAGCCGCGCTGCAGGTTCGATCAGCACCATAGAAACAAGTCATCGCAACCTCGAATTCTTCGACGTTACGAAAATTCGTCGAACAACAATGCCGTTCGGAAGGTACCGGTGAATTACAGAAGTTAGCTGAGAGGCGAGGATTGCGGCCGTGACTGCACGGTTCATAGCTCTAACCATGCCGCTTCCGCTGGTCGAGCTCGACCGTGTCGGCGGCATGCGGCGTTCGAATAATACCCACAATAATTGCGCTGCATGCAATACTCAAAGAAAACCATGCTCTTAGTTCGATTTCGCTCAGGGATATTACACATTAAAAATACAATCAAAGTGACTTACGAGCGTGAAAAAAAAACATTAACACATGAAGGGACGTGAACTGCAAATCGCTCCTGCTGGGTTAGCAGCTGATCGTTCATCGTCGCTGTCACCCTCGCTCCATTCACAGCCTTCTACGTCCCCCCCCCCCTTTTTTTTTTGCAATGCGTACTTCTTCTGCGTCCAGTGGAAAATCCTCGTCGTCAAGATGGTTTTTTTCAACATCACTGCTGAAAGTATTCTGAAGAATTTCTTCCGCCGAACGACATCGACCAATCCCTGTCACCACGTTATCTGGGCGCGGAGAACATTTTGCTCTCAGACTGGTTAACAAGCAAATCGATTGCAGTGTGCTGCCGCCTATCAACAAATGTACAAAAGCAAGTGACGCAGCGCTGGCCAATTTGAGAATGCTCAGTTATAGAAGAGCAACTAGCGAGTCCGCGCGACTTCCCGCGTACAGTGTTATGAGATTCATCCACCACAAAAGCACTGACGAGTGCTATATGCAAGTAAAACAGGGTGAGTTCCAACTGAAGAGGTCAGACGATGACATTTAACTAACCTACGCGGCTAATGAAAACCTCGCGAAGCTGATATGTGTACGCTGTGGGCTATCATTGAAAGCGCGAGTTGCCACGTATTTTCACGAAAAACTTCGCGTGTCACAAGAACGAATCACATTTATCTTGTCACGGAGGGCCCGGTTTGTTGACTGATGCAGCCAACATGCGAAGTCGTAGCATTCGGTTATTGCTAACGCGTTAACACTGAGGCTAGCTCAGCCGAACAACGGAGCGACTGCGTAGTGCTTTAATTTTTTCGTCTATTAACCCTCCTCGAGAGGACGCTCCTGAACTCCGCTTGGCGGTGAGACAGTCTACGGGCATTGCGAATACCAGGCTAGGCTCTGCTCTGCCACCGTGTGTGGATAGTCGAGTGGTTAGGACTCAAGCATTCGGATCGTGGGTACGCGAGTTGGAATCTCGCCTCCGCAGGAAAATCTCTTTCCCCAAGGAATCCTTTCTTTCTACCTTTCTTTCTTTCTTTCTTTCTTTCTTTCTTTCTTTCTTTCTTTCTTTCTTACTCCATCTGTATTCGTTCTCGTTGATCAAGTTATTGCATGCCTGGCCGGACAAATTGACCCGTGTTTTTTTGGAAGCCGAGGAAAAGGAGGACGAAGATGACGCGTGCCGGTTCGTGATGATAATAGTTTTCTATTTACGACTCAAGGCCAAGCTGGACTCTGCTGTAAAACAAGAAGCTAGTAAATGAAATGATGCTGTATGCAGCTTGTTTCGTTTTCGCGTTCATCAAAACATGGCCCCCTCAACCTTACGCGCTTGTCTACAGATGGTGCTTTACATTCCCCTATTTTGAATATCATCAAGACGATCACTTATTCCATTCAAGCTAAGAAGGTAATTCATAAGCCGGTTACCTAACTGACGCTTTTGTGCCTTGTTCGCTACCAGGCGGATTGTGCTGGTTTACTTCAAAGCCAAATTGTATCCATAATGTGCTTCATTCAGCTGCTTCGTGAAAACTGTTAGCATGATCAATTTGTACAGCGAAGCTGCATATGGCTAGGTTGTGGCGGATCACGTCCGCGGAAGAAACACGCGTCGAGAAACAATTTTAGGCGAAAAGATTAACTTATCTAATCAGGTCACTGCGTCAAACAGTAGATGTGGCCTAATTGTAAACATAAATGTGACGATTTTGCGAACATGGCAGAATGAAGTGAACCGAGCCACATGCGATTTGTGTACTTTCACAACAACGTGGTTTGATATCTGGCACGGGATTCCATTTGGAGGCCGCCGTTGGCTATCGCTTATGAGATGTTCTATGAGGTAATATGCGCAAGGGAAACACGAGGTTCTTTGTGTGTTTGCTTCTGTACTCACTCAATAAATTCAATAATTATAGTATATAAAGTCAGTATAGCAATATGCCCTATACCACACCCCCGCATAGTCACAGCTTCGTCGGCTTCAATGATCACAGTGAGTGAAGGGCTGTGATTGTCTTTGATGCAAAAAAATAAATAACAATCAGAGCCCCTCTACTGCTGTGAAAATGGGAGCCAGCGAAGCTCTGACTGTTGTGGATCTGGTGCCGTGAATTGCTGTGCTGACTTCATGTATTATCTTTATTGGTAGTTTAACATATAAAAAGGTATAGGCTTTTTAATTTTATTTGAGGTGTGCTTTGCTTTCTATTTTATTGTTGTGAGGCACCCTTCCCCTCACTATTCTTCTCTGTACCTTGAGGCTAACGTAAATCAACAAATAAATAAAGTCACAGTTTCGCCGCAAGGGCGCAGCACTGAAAGCGATAGCAAAAAATTAGAATTTCATACGCCGAAAGGCTATCAGCTCGACACTTGTAGCGCAGTTCAAACAAAAACAAGGACGCACTAAAAGAACACGCAGGTATGCACAAGATGAGCGAGGACTAACAACTGTCGTAGTTGGACGCGCTCGTCCGATGTGTAGCAGTGTGCTCATATCGAGCGTCCCAGTTCGTGTTAGACCAGCGCGCTGCGAGTGTCGACTATGCTGAACCAACTAGCCCCTACTTTGGTTCTTCTACAGGCAGAATGTCACCCTTTTCGCAAACATAGATACTTCACCGAGCGAATTGAACTCACTGTGGTCTACAGGTTCAACAGAACCTTGCCGTGAGAATACGACGCGTACAAACATCCCCCTTCAAGAGATAAGCGCACGAGCATGCTCCACCACGCCCTGTAGGTCAAATCTGGACACTATCTCGCGGAGAGAAAGTCCATATATTTGGTATCGCGAAAATAAATCAATGGTACAGAGCAGAAATAGGTACACTTGTAGACACGACGTATTCAGCAATTAATGCTTACTCGCATGAAGTTTATGCTTCTAGTTCTTGACGTTTACCTGCGTAAATAAATGAAATCATAATGTACGGACGCGTCCACGTCTGTGTGGAGCGCGCGAGCAGCCGGTTTTTGCCCTGCGGGACGACACCTTGCAGCAGTTTCTTGCTCTGACGTGGTGTGTCAGGAGCACGCGCGGCCATGTAATAGCCATGCTTATTCCGTCAGAGTCTCAAATTGCCGCACAGTGTCGCCCCACACAGCTGCTCCCCCCCCGCCCCACACACACACAGACATGGACTTTACTGTACATCGTATTGGCGGTCTCAGTATCATTTATTCTAGTGTGCGTTTCTTTAACGTCAGTCTGTGTGCCTAAATGAAACATGTGATCGTTTTGTGTTTCACGCTTATCGCGATCCCGCCGCAATTATCGGTACTCGAACCACCGTCCTTGTGATTTTCTTCTAGGTTGCGTACATGCATGAACGTAATAACAATTCTGTAGAGATCTTTTTTAAATGTACCAACATGAAATACGAACCGCGTGACGCAACGAGACATTGTCCACAGCGCGTTCGTTCACTACGTGCACTTGTTCTGGCTTAGGGAACAGCCAAAGTAGCGGCACACCCTTGGCTTGGTACAATTGTTATACCTTTGAACTTCAGCCAAGTTAGCAAGGCCGGAATAATGATGAACGCACACAATTCACGACCTAAATAGACCGTATTGCGAGAAAAAGTGAGAAATGAAAAGCAGCGCACCCAGAGACTCACGCGCGGCAATCCATTGTTGCTCGAGAACAACGGTGGCATAGGGAAAGCAGAGGCCAAAATCTCCTTGCACAGTGACATTTCTCGTGGTCGCAGGGACACAGCTCAAAGGTCAACGCGATGAGGGCTCTCCGCAGTATCGCCTTAATTTTCCTTGTAACTACGATCACACAAGCGCACTGGGAAACAGCGAGGCGTTCGAGACCTCAACTTATTGGTGGATGGAGGTTGCACAAGTACCCGTCACAATCGTCCAAGTTTGTCACGCTTGCCTATCAAGCCTTCTCTAGCGCACTCGGTGCACCTTCCCTGCACGGAATTAATCTAAGAGTTTCTAAAGCTGCTACGCAGGTAACTATCATGCATTCTCTCGCCTTTTTATTCCAACACGCCTGCTTCTTTGACTTGTTGTAGCGCTAAAGCTGTAGCGCGAAGCACAATTTTAGCATGGTTTCACGCTCTGTTTATTTTTATGGCGCTCACAAGAAAAATTCGTATGCCAGCACCGTGTTGAGAACATAGAAAAAAAAAAGAAAACAGCCATGTTTGAGTGCAGTGCACGATATTATTGTAAAGGTGCTGGGTAACGTACCGATGCAACTCATTCAAACGAGTTCATGTTCATTTTGAAGTGGCGACTTTAAACAAGTCATGTTATGGGTAATATCTAAGGCGCCATTTTGAACAGTAAGTTAAATGCTCAATAGTGCATGAAAAAAACACTTACAGGTCTTTTAGAAGATACAGACCACAGAAACAGCGCAGAGGGCATAGTGATGTGCTTTATTTGTGGCTGTCACTCAAATTAACAGGAGTGTTTAAACATCGCCTTCACGGGCTATCTGTCAATACTCACAAACATGTCAGCCGTAGTTGTCGTTGAGGAAGTGGTATTGTGAGGCGAGCAGAAAAGATTTGAATCATTTGTAGATGCGAAGCATCTTATGCTCGGGGCTATGTCCGTCCCGCGTCCCGCGTCCGGCCACTTTCATGAAGTAGGGAAGTCAACCCTATCACAGTCATCAGAGTCATGGCCGAGAGCACAGAGAGGCTGCTTAGCAATAGCTAGGCAGGTGGTGTCTGTCGCCCAGGTTGACTCCATTCCTTGAGTCATGGCCGAGCAGAGAGAGGCTGCTTAGCAATGGCTAGAGAGATGGTGTCTGTCGCCCAGGTTGACCCCATTCCTTAATATTGCTTGCATGTGTTTGGAGGGGGCTTAGTCCGTCCTGCGTCCCGCACCACCACAGCGCATGCGAGTCCCTCCCCTCTCTCTCTCCTACGCTCACCCCCCTTCCTCTCCTCTAGGAATCATCTACTCTACGGAGCGGCGTCCCACAGCACATGCGCGTCATCTCCCCCTCTCTCCTCTAGGAATCCTCTACTCTACGGAGCGGCTCCCGCGTCCCGCTCCCCAACAGCGCATGCACGTCCCCTGCCCCTCTCTCTCCTCTCCTACGGTCCCCCCCCCCCCGTCCTTTCCTCTAGAAATTCTCTAGGGAGCGGCGCGCACGACAGGTGGTGTGACAGCTGCATACTCCACTGGGGGGCGCCACGATAGTTCGCGGTATGAAAATGACGGAGTGCGCGCGCCTCATTCTCTCTCCTGTGCAACGCCGCGATGGGCGCCCGAACCACTGCCGTGAAATGAGAGCGGCGACATTCCTCCCGCTCAAGCTAATTATCTCCCCGCTGCTTCACATCCACACATGGTTCCCTTTAGCGGGAGATGGAGAATTTTTTTTTATTCAGAAAACGAAACTGGTCGTCTTAGTACTGCGTAATCATGCGCAAGAACAGAAAGTAGTATACATGAGCTGAACATTGTGCAATAAGTACAGCAGCGTGTGAAGGTGCGTGACTTGAAGCAAGGAAGATCACCCATGTATTTTAAATCACATAATCAACGTTGGAAAAATGGAACGCGAAATGAGCAGATAAATGAAACTTGCATGCAGCTAACGAATTCAAGTTAGAATTCAGTCTGTGGATTGTAGGGAAAAATTGTCGAGGCAATGTATATTGAGGATATAGAAAGGCCAGTCCAACATTTCCCGAAATAGTGGTTCAGAGTGATTGTATTACGACATATTTCAATCTTTATTTAACCACCTTAGAAATTTTACCCTTGTGCCCACACACAGATCCTCCATCACTGCTGCCATTATTGTAAATAGCGGTAGAAGGCTCCTTTGAGAATCTGTCGGATCTTAGTCGTCGCATTCGTTTGGATGTTCTCCAATATATCAAAACGTAACCCCTGAGTCCCACATTGAGAGCAGGGAACAGACAAAACTAACTTGGGGCGAGATTCGCAGAGCGCTGTGGTTGAGGAAGGATCGAAATGTTATTCTTGGTGACAAATAGCCGAACAACAAGCCATAAGTGTGGCTTTGCGAGTTAAAGCCGCATACGACCGCCAACCTCCGATAAATTAGGAAAGAAGTCTGCTACCGCTGTCTCTAACAATGGTATAACCGATGGAGGATCTGTATATGCGCAAAGTGCGCCATTTCGGAGGTGACTGGGTAAGCATTGGCACCCGTTGTAATACTAGCACCCTGAATCACCATTCCTGAAGCTTTTTGACTGCTTGAAGTATTTTCTATATATCGTCAACTAAAGCCCAAGTGAAAGCGGGATAATGAGGAACTCGCCTTCAGTGACTACAGATTGCCCAAGTGCTGCACTATGAAATCAGTTGATTATCAACAGGGCAATGTGGTTGCTATTGGCAGAGCTGCCCTGCTTTACTAGTGTAAAGACCCTCGACCAGGTACTATGGTAAGCTTTTCATACACAGTCGAAGCAGTGAAGCACCGGGTAGGAAACATTTTCCCGAAAAGCAATTGACATCTCACTGCTGCTACAGCAATCACACGCACATAAGTTAAGACAAACACTTTCAGAGATATGGATGTGACGATGCGCACGTATCAAGCCCCATCTGAATATCCATGTTGGAATAAGAGGGACGCCACCCATGGGTTGAAGTAATTCACGCAATTTTGTGCCAAGTAGCATGAGTGTAGGACGAGAAGTGCTCGCTCGGAGAATCGAAATGTACTTTGCCTATTTCACAACGCCGTGATTTATTGAGAGCTGCGCCATTTAATAATAGATGGTCGTACCCAGGGCCTGGTGCATGACTTGCTACTCATTTTCGGAAGCTCTCGATGCGTTTCTTCTGCATGACGACGCAGATAGCCGCGCCACTCAATTGAGAGACGGGTGTCTAAGAACACGTTCAACCAACACACGCCTTTTAGATGTGAAGCATCTTATGGCGAAGCTTAATCCGGTGGTGGTGTACGGCGTGACCACCCTTACTGCGCATGCGCAAACCCCTTAAAAAAAATAAAAATAAAAAACCTCCTCTCCCCCCTCTCTCTCCTCCAGGCATCCCTCACCGCGGCAACCACACTCTCACTGCTCTTGCGCGTCCCCCCCCCTCTCTCTCCTCTCCTACGCTCCCCCTCTCTCCTCTAGGCATCCCTGCCCGCGGGGTCCACACTCCCACTGCACATGCGCGTCCCCCCCTCTCTCCCTCTCCTACGCTCCCCCCTCTCTCGCATCGCGACGCCTACGCAGGCAGCGTCTGCTAGCGAGTTTCTTGGTTCAAAACGACTGCTCGCGCTGCACAACCGTTCACTGGCCACCCCGTATATATGGCACTGGATCTTGACCTGCAAGGTGGTGCCGGCGGGAGATTTCTCCTGTGCGTTGTTGAACAATAAAAATTTGCAGCGTGCGCGTTAACTAAAAGCGGACTGCGGGTCTCTGTGTCCAGTCGGAATCTTCTGTCTCTCATTGCCCATTAGCAGCGATTGGCATGTTCCAGTAGGAAACACCGCACCATCATTGCGTGCCTTGCGCCTCCCCAGTTTTTTCTCCTGCGCAACGCTGCGATGAGCGCCAGTGTCAACGCCGCCGCCAGTGTAAGCGTTAGCGCCCGCTGCTTCGCATATACACATGGTTCCCTTTAGCGGGAGATGGCGTAATTTTTTCTATGCGTGCTCACTTTCTCTGTTGCATACTTCGTTTTCATTGGACATGGTAGTGGGCATATCCCAATTCTTGTGACACGTACTCGTTTGCGTGGTTATACCACCGATGGCAACGGCAACGGCGACGCCGCTCAACGCGGAAACGGGCGCCTAAGAGCTGCGCTTTAAAAAAATTGTCGTTATCATATCCCGAACTACACGCAAACGGAACAACTCCTCCAGCTGGGAATGTACTATACGCTCCAGGAGATTGCGGAAGCACAGAGGAGGGGGCAGGTCATCAGACTTTCGGGCACGAAGGCTGGGAGGCGACTGCTGACGGACATGGGTATACTGCCGGCCATGGTGGACGACAATTACCAGAGATTGTCAAGAAAGACAACGTGAACAAGTCATCGTTTCCCCATTCCGCGCAATATGCACCCGCTGTGAAACATGGGATGAAGACGGGCCACGGTGGCGATCCTCCGCCGGGCAGCAGAGATCCCTGGGGGGCAGCTGCTTTGCCGACGCGGCCCGGTACGGGAACAGCAAGAAATGCGCAGTGGTCTCGGTCGACGAAGCTGGGTCGGTCATCAATGCCGCATCGATCGAATGTTCTTCCTCGAGCGCTGCCGAACAGGTGGCCATCGTCATCGCTCTCCTCGGCGAGAAGCGTGCGAACGGTTTCAGTGATTTCCGGGAAGCCGTCCGTGCCATCGCCGTCGGCGCAATCGCCAAGGAAGCACGCCGTGTTCTTGCTGAAAAGGATATCTCTAATCACATTTTATCGTGGTTCCCTGCTCACGTGGCTCATTTTGAAGGAGGCCCCATCAACCTCAACGAGCTGGCCCACTCCAAGGCCCGAGGTATGACGTTCCGCGCCCGTAGAGGTTCTCCACAGCCCACGACGTAGGAGATAAGTCGACCACATACAATGGATTACACAGCATTTCTACCTAAGCAGGACGGGCTGCCCCCTCACGGAAAACCACACAGAGCCCAGGCAATGAAGCCTAAACTCCTAAAGACGGATTGATATCCAAATCTGGCCTTATATCATAAAAATTACCTAGATACTTACACTAGCAGATCGTGTCCCCGATGAGGGGAAGTAGCTAACTTAGAGCATATGCTCTGGCGATGCCCCTCGTTATTGGGCAGTGATCAAGCCAACCCTACCAAGTGGTGCACCGCCATCAGAAGCCCCAACAAGGGGATCAGCTTTAGGACGTCCAGAGAGCTTACAATGTGGTAGTCAGGCTTAGCCTACCCGTCCTAACGTGGGACCAGCCCGCTGCGCTCTAGTCGCGTCTCTCAGGACTCTAAATATAGTTCCACCATCCGTCCGTTTACGTACTACCACGAGGTCAAGCCACTCTCAAGAGCGAAGAAGTAAAGCTTGTGCCTGTATGTCGGCTAGCACATTCAAGTAGGTGAACTGTTTCCACATTTCCCCCGCCACCTTCTCTCTTTTACTGATATTCTATTCTGTCGCAAGCAGCGCTTGAGATGGCACATTCCTTGTCATACGATTAACCAAACAAGATATGCCATGGTACGCGATGCTCAGGGCATTACGTGATCCATAGGGCACCTATCTGACTGAGTTGCGGTCTAATTGAACGAAAGAAAGGGCGCAACACATTCCGTTCGAAAATTTTTACCATCTACGTGCTAGCCATAGGTTGCAATTATGATAGCCACCGATCTACTCACTCTGCTTTTGTTTGTAAAGCTCAAATCTGGTCAAGTGCCCAACACGGGTCAAGTGGTCGCTGATCGAATCGTACGAGAATCATCATGTTTGCATATTTCTAGTCACGCGAATGCTATGAATGTAAACGTCATCATATTCGCAAAAGAGACTTAAGGCAAAGTAATGCCAGCTTTTGTCTATGTTAATTCCCTCGCACCCGCCACAGTGGTCTAGCGGTTATGGCGATCTACAGCTGGGATACAAGCGGGATTCAATCCCACTACCCATAGGTCGTGGGATTGAATCCCGGTTGCTGGGGCGGCATTTCCGTGGAAAAGAGATGCTATAGTATTATGTACTTAGATTTAGATGCACATTAAATAACACCAGATTGTGAGAATTTCCGCAGCCCTGCACTACGGCGTCTCTAGCAATCATATCGTGGGTTTGGGACGTAAAGCACGAACAATTATTATTAGTTCTCACGCGTTTCTTTTATAGCGTATTGAGCGAATAGTAATTGATGTATAGCGCTAATGCTAGGCAGTAGATAAGTGTTAAGTAGCTTGCTTACGCTCCCATACGCCGTCGGATTTATTTGGTGATTTGTCTATAGTATAGATAATAATAATATCTGGGGTTTTACGTCCCAAAACCACGATATGATTATGAGAGACGCCGTAGTGGAGGGCTCCGGAAATTTCGACCATCTGGTGTTCTTTAACGTGCACTGACATCGCACAGTACACGGGCCTCTGCCATTTCGCCTCCATCGAAATGCGACCGCCGCGGCCGGGATCGAACCCGCGACCTTCGGGTTAGCAGCCGAGCACCATAGCCACTGCTCCACCGCGGCGGACTTGTCTGTAGTATAGAGAGGAGGTATTTGTGTTCAAAGTGATAGGCCTGCAGAGGCCAGGAAAACTGCAAAGTTTAGTTTCATCTCAGGAAATTGCCCACAAATTTAGAGATGGTGTTTCTTGTGCGAGTTGGTACATAGTGAAGGAAATGATGTTGTAGGGCAAGATTCGAATATAAAGAGTGAGAGGTCGAGTCTCCTGCTTCTGTCTGCCTTTAAGTGCTTCTTTTCGACCTTCGTAGGAAGCGCAGAACTACTAACGGACAACAAGAAGACACGACACAAGCGCTTAACTTCAACCAAGCGTTTGTTTGGAAATACGAACACATATATAGGTGAAAGAAGGAACAAACCAAAGCAAAAAAAAAAACACAGAGAAGACCACGTGTCACGTCAGTCATCACTCCTCCATTACTGCGTAACGCACCATCCAAAAAGCGAAGTTCTTTCTGTGTAAGGGAGATAGACGGTGCGCTCAGACAATCAAAATCATCACCTTTCATTTCTGTAGCCTCAACTATCAATCCGGTTAACAAATCTCGGTCGCGATATAAAATGCAAATGTTATCAAAGTATGGCACGCAATCACAACCATTGCAGTGGATAGCCAGCTGATCATCCGCGGATTTCTGCACCTTATTATTTCTGTACCTTAGTTCTGCAACATAAAGATTAAATATAGAGACGCGGTATGTTGCCCTTTAATCCGTATATCACAAAAGGAAATGCTTTTTTTTTGTCGTGTCAGCCGCTTGTGTGATTTGCTGGGTCGATTGCATCGTGTGATCCTTCGACCCCCCCCCCCCACACACACACACACACGCACACACACTTTTTTTTTCTTAAGCGCGGTGTCGTGCGCTGTGTCCCGTCTCGATTTGTTGTGGTCCGTGCAATTCCTTGCGCTACTGTTCTGAGAATGTTTTTCTGAGGTGTTTGATCCCCCCTGTCGTCTCAAAAGGCAGAAATGCACTGCTACGAAGGCTTGCGAATCTCTAGCACTCCTTTGTGCTCACCTATGTGTACTGCGGGAAAACATTTCTGTCTTTGTGACCCCAGAAAGAACGTATCAAATATCACGATGTAAAAAAAAGATCATCAGACAGTGACGCCGGATGCAGACGATAAACATTAGGTATTTGCATCGTCTAAAGCATGGCCCGGCAACCTTTTGAGGTGGAGGGCCAAGTTGCATGAAGCCGACATGGCGAGGGGCCGCACAGAAAATTGGGGACGGGGGGGAGGAGGGAGGGCATTTGTAGGCAAAGCGTAAAAATCGGCGAATTCACTCTAATTTGTTAAACTGGATTAAAAAAAATCATGTTTATTTTGAGCTAAAATCTCATTTTAGATCGAAACCGCCACGTTGCCCTTCAGATAGGCAGTGGCAAGAGGAAAGGGGGCAGGGGTTTTGACGCCGTGCCGGGGACCGCATAAGACAGCCACTAGGGCAGCGAGTTGCCGACTTCTTGTCTAAAGCATCCTTTAACTTTGACAATGTCCTCAACGAACCTAAAAGGGTTATATATTTACGCCAAGATAAAAATACACACTAACCTTGGAAATAAGATACCATACATTGCCATTTTCTCTTTGAGCTGCCAGAGACTGGAATGACCTGACCCGTAATGCAACGGCCATCGCAAATCATTAGTATTTCTGGACACTCTTACAACAAACTTCTATTTCATGAAACTGCTGCATTTTATTGTGCTTTCGGTACAAGCCGCGTCTAATGTACTATTCACTATAAAGTGTCTAAAAGAGGCGTGGATTACCCCTCGCAATACGTAAGAAAACACATCGCGCAGATAGCAGACACCAGAATGAACATCTCTCCATAATCTAGCAGTCGGGCGCGGAAAAGACATTGGACAAGATGAACGCCAAGTTACTCTTCTCTCAGGCTCCCTCTTGTTATGCAGAGACATGTGCTAACTCTCTCACGGAGGTGCCGGCGCCGGGTGTTTGACGTCGAATGCTATTAGCCAATAGCCGGTATAACTTAAGAGCTGCTTTTGGATCAGATCTTCTTCTGCCGCAGCGCTACATAGCCTGCTTACTTTTCACAGTAGCCACAGCTGGGCGCACGAATCACAGCGGGACAGACCGCTGGCGTTTCATCAGGTCATGACGCGTGCTGACGAACATTCTTTCCATGAATAGAATTTGGTGACATGGGCAGGCAGCACCATATTTCACTGGTCACAGCGGTAGCCTGGCACAGCTGCATGAGAAATTAGCGAAAAAACTCATATCTGACGGAAAAAAACTAGACACAAAAAAAAGAGAAAGAAAACCCGGCACATCCCACGCGTTGTGGCAATCGATGTAATGCGAAGCAGCCAGCAAGGAGCAAATCACATTGTACATGACATGCATTGCCATGATTATCTTATTACCCCTTGCCACTCATGTTCGTCATACAGTCGCGTCACGCAATACCAATTTTGGTGTATATCAAGCTAGCGAAACGGCCGCGAGCGCATAATGAGCGTGGCATGTAAATCATGTTCTACACGACATGGATTTCATAGTTTTCCCTTTACAATCTGTCGTTTATGTTTCTCATACAGACACGTCATGCAATAACAAATTTAGTGCATATCAAGCAAGTTAACTGGCCGCGAGCGTGCCATGAGCTTGGCATGTAAGTCATGTTGCACATGATACGTGATGATTTTCATATTACCACTTGTCATTTACAAGGGTTGTACCAAAAGTAAGGTTGCCATATTTTTTTTACAATTGGAAAATATTGCTTATTGTAATTAATCTATATATTGTTGGAAAGCTTACACTTTTGTCAATTTTTCAACAAAGTCTCCATTTTTTTCGACACGTTTTTTGAAGACGGTGCTCCAGTTTTGTATTCCTAAGTCGAAAAAAGTCTCCCGCCAACCCTTAGAGGGAGCGTGTGACCTCTGCTCGGACTTCATCGTCGCTCTTGAAGCGTTTGCCACCTAAGTGCTCTGTTACCTTGGGGAAGAGGTGATAATCGCTGGGGGGCTAAGTCCGGGCTGTACAGGGGATGGCATAACAGTCCACCCAAATTTCTTCAAAAGCTCCTGTGTTTGACCAGCGACGTGGAGTTGCTCCTTGTGTCGTTGCTTCTTGTATCCGTCAGTCAGCGTCCGGGGGACCCAGCGAGCACACACCTTGCGATAACCCAACGTTTCTGTTAAAGTTCTTTCAATTGTGGCGTGGGAAGCTTCAGGATGGCGTTCAACAAGTTCACGAACAGTGACACTCCAATCATTGAGCAGCTCACTGTTGATCTTCTGGACAATCGCATCCGAAACCGGCGGTCTTATACTCCGTTCTTCATCATGAACTTCCGTGCGACCCTCAGCAAAAGTCCTGCACCATTTGCGGAAGTGCTGAACGGACATGCTCTCTTCACCATAAAGCTCAGTCTGTTGCCGATGAATCTCCACGGGCGGTAACTTCGGATTACTGCTCGAACCTCTTACTTGGCGGGAGCGGCAATCGACACTTCCATTTCTGACGGCTGCCAAGCGAACACTGAGCGACGTAGGGAATCGCGGACGGGCGGGCTCGAGAGAGGGGGGACCACTGCGCACGGCACTGTTGTCGGATTTAGCCTGGCACCTTCCCTCGAGGCTGTGGCTCATTGGGAACCTTACTTTTGATACAACCCTCGTATTTTCGACAATCAACACTTCACGCAATGCCAAATTTGGTGTATATCAAGCTAGCGAAACGGCCGTCAGCGCACCATGAGCGTGGCATGTAAATCATGTTGTATGTGACATGCACGTCATGATTTTCATAGTACCAGCTGTCATTTATGCTAGTCATAGAGAAATCAAGTGAAGGAAACGGCCGCAGGAGCGCCACGACCTGGGCGTGTAAACCGTACCGTTCATGACAAGGTTGTCATGATTTTCATTATATCACCAGTCAGTCATGTTCGCCATACGGTCATCTTATGCTATACCAATCTTGGTATAAATCACATTAACGATAAGGTCTGGAGAGAACAAAGTCGTAGGTGGCTATATAGATAGATAGATAGATAGATAGATAGATAGATAGATAGATAGATAGATAGATAGATAGATAGATAGATAGATAGATAGATAGATAGATAGATAGATAGATAGATAGATAGATAGATAGATAGATAGATAGATAGATGAATAGATAGATAGATAGATAGATAGATAGATAGATAGATAGATAGATAGATAGATAGATAGATAGATAGATACGCTCAAAGTCGCTGGAGTTCGGAAAGAAATACTTGGCATTTAAAAATGGACTCTCGGTTCTGCACAGCGGATACTTATTTGGACATTCCGGGCAAGTTACAAGGTCGCACTGCAAACCACGGGGCTTCCCAGAGTGTTTAATATTTTGCAATGGGGCCCATGTATTTCGAATGGGCGGTGTTCAATTGTCCTGGGAAGGCACACGCTTTGTAGTGCGACACTGTAATTTTACCAGAATGTTCAGTAAGTCTGTCCTGCATAGAACCTGGAGTGTTCTGTGGAAATTATCTTTTTCATGAGATATGATTTTTCTTTCGCCTATTTCCCACTTAGTCACGGTAGGGCGGCTTTGCTTCCACCAAGAGATGGAGGCACGTACAGGGCTGGTCAAAAGTTCCCAGGCCACTATTCCATGTATTCCTATGGCAGCGTGGCCTGGGAACTTTTGACCCTCCCTGTACATATGTAGCCTCATCCTGAGAATGTCCCGTGCCATTCTACCCTGCTTACCTTCCAGCGTGCTCGTCGGGACGGGAGCAGAAAGAAAGCTCTGAAAGCCCGTGACAAACCCCCCTTTAACACCGGTTCTCGCTGAAGGATTCGATCAATTTTGGCGACAATTCATTCGTGAGGCAGTGAACTACGATACTGAGCTCACTCGATGGTTACTTCAAAAAGCGGTTCATGACCTCATTAAAATAATAAAACGAAAAAAAAATTAATGCTGAAAACAAGGAGGGTTTAATTTACATAAGCGTCTTTGAT
>JALIZH010024946.1:0-26370 GCA_030522465.1 Rhipicephalus appendiculatus | reverse complement strand
GATGCAATACGTAGACGCTTCGAGATATACGTGGAAGCGCTCACTAGTCACTCTGTTCGGCAGTGACACGAGAATAAGAAGGAAGTCACGCCTGGCAGAGAGGAAAGTATTTATTGTTCAAACCTCCGGACAGAAAATTAAGTATCACAAAGTACAAGCAAGGGAATAAGTTCACTGATAACAGCGATCACATTCATGGGCCGTCAGAAATCCGATGGTCGTCAGAGTATGTCATCTTTTTTAGATGAAGAAGACAGAGAGAATTTATTTACAGAAAGGTTAGTTATCGAAAATTCCAGCGCTATCGCTGGTGCTCGCGAAAGCTGCCCCACAAAATTTAATAGTCGCGTCCTGCACGTAATCTTAACAGACCCCTAAACCACTGTGAGTACACAGACGACAGAGTGGTTTCTTTCTCGCCGTCACTGCATTTCCTACAGGCGCTATCCTCTCCTCGCCACTTATTTCTTCAGAAAACACGTGGGCAATATCCACGATCCAATACAATGCCATCTGCATGGCAAAGCAGGATAGGAGACCACTAACAACTGATACCTCCCGTGTATGCAGCAATCGAGAGCTTATTTATTCACGACGTCGCGACAACAGAGTGCTGGCGTTAAGAATAGTGCTGAAAAGACGAGATACGAAAGGAGATAATAACGAGCTCGTAATTTTTTGTATCTTCAGAAATTGCTTAAAGGCCTTTTAAGAGAACAATCTGGAACAATCGCGAAGCTTCCAGAAAAATGCGGCGCATCCTGCGCCGAGCAGCGCGATCTGTATTTGTGGGCGCAACCCGAATACACCTAAATAAAAAAATAACAATGTCTTTATGCGAAAATTTCTTCTTTATAAGCGAACTCTCGGTCACCCCGTCCGTAATGAAATTTGATCTTCGGTACAAAGCATAAATAATGAGAATTGTTGGTGTTTTACATCCCAAAATCTCCATACGATAATAAAGGCGCCCCAGTGGAGGGCTCCGGAAATTTCGACCACATGCGGTTTTTTAACATGGACCTAATTCTAAATAAACGGGCCTCTAGCATTCCGCCTCCTCCCAAGATGCACCCGTCGCTGCAAGGATTTCACCCTACGACCTTCGGCCAGTCAGTAGTCGATCGCCATTACCATGAGACCGCCGCGGCATGGGGTACCCAGGGTATCATGAGGCTTGGTGATAACTGAAGGAAATTAAAAAGCGGATGGTCGTGTACCCGAACTGCAGACATGTGTCTGAAACGTAAGAGCTTCGAATATTTATCAGATCTACAAGGATATCCTACGAAATCACTTTGGGGTGATCTACAAAACTCTGCATCGATCCTGTGGGATCCACGGACTTGCTCGAGAAGAAACCGCACTCTTGTACAGCATCAGAATCGACTCCGCGTACGCTCGTACTTGGTCATTCAAGACTGGGCGATCCGCGTCACCTATCTGTGCCATTTGCGGTGACACCGGATACATTGCGCATTTCATTTGGCTTTGGCTGCAGTTGGACAGAGTAAGAGAAGCGATGGTCCGCAGCCTGCAAATGGGTTGTCTACACTGTTAGCAAAAACCGTACATTTACAAGGGCTGGCTACGGGACCGAAGCCGCACAAACGCCGTTAGCGCCTCATCCTGTAGCGCGCTGCAACGGTTCCCTAGCAATCACCCAACCGAATTTCATTAGGGGACATGATAAGTAGTTATGTTTACTGTGATTGGTATTTGGTCAATACGGTTCTATTCTACAATTTATAAGCAACCGTACCACAGCGATTTTGCTGTCGCAGCATTAAAACTTCTAACGCACTATTTCTTTGCTCGGAATCGGCGAGGCGCCCGCACGTTGCCATCGCGCTCAAGAACACTGACGCGCGCAGCACCGCGCGCACTTCTTGCGGCGGCGGCTTTGTTCTGGTGGATTGGATACCTTCCTGCGCTTTCGCTACAAGGTCCAGCCGTGCTGCGTCGACATCGTGGCAAGCTCGACGGCTCTTCTAAAAGCACTGTACGGTAAGTTCCTATAACTTCATGTTTTTGTGGTGTCAGGGAGTTGCATATCCGCAGATCACCGACCCACTGCATTCCCGTGCGCCCGCCTTTCAATATGGCGTGCCTCTTTGCTACCGGCTAATCATGTTCATCAAGGTGCTGCGCAAAAGAAACATGCACATGAAAGGAACGAGATCGCGCCCGTCCTCGTTCTCTTCGTGTACGTGTTTCATTTGCGTGGCACCTTGTTTAACGATGTACGGTCGACTCGCCCAGCAACATGCATTATTTCAGGTTAATGTTGTGCGAGTTGTTTTGGCGACGTTCAGCCGTCGTTCTTGGTGTTGATGTAGCTGAACCACAGAGCTTGCTGCCCTGGGAACGTCGTTGCCGAATCGTGTCGCGGTGCTTGTTACTTCGTTTAGCCGTGGTGATTCGCGTTTTGTTTGGTGTGTCGTTGCACGAACATGTGTCGGCATTGACGGGGTGCTCATTTGGGTCTTGCGTATCGCTCACATTTACTAAATATAGCACATGAAAGCGCTGTCAGAGATGACATTCGCGCTGCGCTGGGAAAAAAATTCAGACGGTTCGGCTGAGCACGCTACTGCATAATATAGAGTAAAAGTATATTTTCGAGGACCAAATGAATTACTTTTATGCAACAAGTTCATCAAGTATACTGCAGATCGTGAAGGCGTTGCTAAACTGTTTTATTGCGCACGTAGAATGCATAGTCAAGCACAGCCCTTACAAAAAATCTTATTGAAAAATAATTGAAACGCCATTGCTCAATGTTGACATATTGTACTGAATAGTCGTTGTCAGTCCATTGAAAAGTCATTGAGCTTATTGTTGACACGTATAGAATATTGGCCACCGATCTTTTACCAAAATTTTATTGACATAAAAGTAGTTGAATGGTTGTCGACTTGTTCTTGAAAGTACATGGAGCATTGATTTCATTCATTGACAGCTCTAATGAATAATTATTGACTTACAATTGAAGCCGCATTGAAATTCGATTATGCATTTATTGAAAGTACACGTACTGTATGTTTTAATAGTTGCTGAATTTTTGGACATATACAAGTGCAATATGCTACCGCAATACGAATAATGCGTACTGAGGCACATGCACTGGGGCACAGGCCTCAGTAGGCATTGTCCAAAAGGTCTTTCACAGAACTTCAATAAGAACTGCTGGGTGTGCTTACGTGGGTTTTATAGAGCGCACAGCTGTCTGTATATGCGCACTGTGATGTACAACGTATGCTTGCATAAAGAGCTACAGTAGGCCTGCATAGTTCGGGTGTTATAGCAGAAACTTTATCGCAGCTATAACGCTTCAATTCTGCCAAAACACGTGAAAACCTGGAAACACAGTAAACTTAGCGAAAACTAAAACTATGGACACGGGCACGAAAGCAAATTGAATTACTCATACTCAGTCACTCGGAGAAGTCAATTTTTTCATAAGTTCTGTGACCTTTCGTTTTCTTTCAAGAGGCCCAACAAAAGAAAAAACACAAATGTGCGGACATGTACCTTAACGAAAAACTGCAAAAACCACATAATCAGAGAAGAAAACCATAACTTAATTGGTGTAGCGTTTGTTTCAACATGTAAAGGGTGAGTCCCTCCTGCAAAAAATATGAAAAAAAAAGGAAATTGTGACAAATTACTACCAAGAAGTCGGTGTGGAAAGGCGAAAACTCCATCACATCATACGGCTGCAGAAGGGCGAACATGCTACAAATGACCCAGGCTGAAGAGACACGCGAGCACGTCTTTTTTACCGCCCCTCTCGAGAGATGCAAGCTTTACAGAGCGCGGATATTAACATAGAAGGGAAACGCTAAGCCACAGCTCTGAAGGCGCGCGTCGACACACACTAGGTAAAGTAACATCATAGCACATAAAAAAGACGCATAACTCGTCGCCCCGGAACACGATTCAACAATCGCCCTCACATATTCGAAACATTACTAGACAAGCGCATCCAGCTATCGGAAATAGCACTGTGCAGAAAGACACAACTGTGCTGGTGCAAACATTGCCTTACCCGCAAACTTGCTGGAGACAAAACAAAGAACACAACACTTGTCGTAATAGCGTGTGCCTAATTACGAGGCACAAGCAGTTTTGAAGACGCAAAAAAGTAGTGCATGCGCTCGAATGTAAGCGTTAATGCATACCTTGAAACAAGCTCAAATAAGCGCGCCAATAAGTCAGTATGTTCGAAACTGAACAGAAATGAAATACTACATTTATATTAGGACAGTTCAATCATGATGGCACAACACTAACGCAGTCAAGTACTTCTGAAACATGTCGCGCATGCAGCCGATGTAGCAACAAAACACGCGTTTTTATTCTTCATGGTTTTCAAATAAAAGGGCGTACAGGTAAAGAAAACGACCTCACCTTAAACGACGACAGAGGCCCATAGTTTTTTAATCCGCATATTCCAGGAGTGGTAAAAGCACATCAAGGTGATCGCGTCCATTCCTGCAGCTAAGCAGAAATGAAACTGCGAGAGTCGCGCACGCAAGCTGAGACGTCCATTTCTCCGTCGGAACGATTACGGAACTAAGCCTCACAGTCCGCGCAGCCGCCACTCGCAGACAAACGTACTTGCATGCAGGTCCACAACTGCTGAAAATGCCACGAAGTAGCTTCTTCACAAGTGCGTTCATACCTTCCATGAATCACGGTATTTACACTGCACGAAATAAAGCGAGAGGAGGCGAGCGCGCCACACGCGACCGGCGCATCGGAATTCAATGCGCTCAACCTGACACAGACGGCAGGGCGGATATCCATCCGCGCTGTCGTTGTCAACGCCGCTGCGAAGCCCGTTAGATAGTTAGGCTGTTATCGCTGTTATTAGTTCCGTAAAGCTTACTGGTTAAAGACCTTTGAACACTTCATGATTATGACTGCTGACGCAATCCAACACCTCACCAATTTATCCTCTTGCGCGCTACTTTCTTCGTCGCAATATGACATGGCGCGCAGGCTAGCAAGTTGCACCATGTTGCGGCGTTGCCGCGCTTTCTGCAAGGAGCGCATGGCGCGGGTGGCGTTCGTTCGCCAACAGCAGGAGTAGTAATAAAACAAAATGTAAAGGGAAGGATAGTCGCCCGTACATCACGTTCATCTGATATCTCGTTGCGGTGAGGTTTGAGATACACGGTCTTATCGACACCGCGTGCAGGCAGGCGTCGCATTCTGCGCCGAGGCCCCCGCCATCCGTTGGGAGATACCTTTATGCCATCTCATCGTGTTGTGCGCGTCCGCGGCCGGTACATGAATGATGCCTGTCTTTAAAAAACTGCATATGAACGTTATATTCTCAAATCATTATTCCTTTGGGGCCACCGTAGTCCAGCAGTACTTGCAGTTCTGGGCTGCTGCCGAATATCTATCGCGGGTTCCATCCCGGCCGCGGCAGTAGCATTTTAACGGGAGTTCGTTAACGAGATCGTTATGCAGAAATCCCGGTGTCGATGGCGGCGTCGACTTCAATGTTGAGCGGAAAGACAAGCGTTGGCCCTGAGCCAACGAAGCGAAGAGCCGTCGGTCGTTTGCAATTTGGCTTTGCGGCACAGTAAGTCTCCACCTAGAAGCGAGAGCAGGCTAGCGATTGTGAAAGCGATATGGCGCGTGCGCGCTTTTGTGTGTGTGTGTGTGTGTGTGTGTGTGTGTGTGTGTGTGTGTGTGTGTGTGTGTGTGTGTGTGTGTGTGTGTGTGTGTGTGTGTGTGTGTGTGTGTGTGTGTGTGTGTGTGTGTGTGTGTGCGTGCGTGCGTGCGTGCGTGCGTGCGTGCGTGTGTGTGTGTGTGGGGGGGGGGGATATCGCGTAAGGGGGTCCCCATTTTTTTTTATGTAGGCAGAAATGCTGGAGGCTGATTTCCTTCGATTCAGGTGCATGTTAAAAAGCCCCGGTGTTTGAACTTTCCGGAACCCTCCACAGCGGAGTGCCACACAATCATATTGTGGTTTTGGCGCATACAACCCCAGCAATTAATTAATGAAGCTTTCTTTGTGTATTCGGCGGCAGTGCAGTTGCTGCAGGGCTGTGTACATGGACGTTACACTTTTACTGCGTTGTTTGCGTTACTGCAGCAAGAAGTCAGCTATAGCATTGTTGCCGCCTGAATAGTCATGTGGTGAGTCGTTCGGTTAGAGCTAATTAAACGGACAGGCTGGAGAAATCACGTTGCCAAACGTATATAGCTAGTACGCAAGCGATAGAAGACCGCATATGCACAGGAACGTTTGGAATATGCGTTCTATTGGGGTATGCGCTGCTTACTTGGGGTGGTTTCATCCATGAAAATGGTTTCGATACTTTACAGACTTGGCAATGCGCGCTCATACATACACTGCAACTCAATAAAGGCGCAACGATAAGTCAACATTTTTTGTCAATGACTTTTTAGTTGACGTAATCAACAGAAAAAAAACCATTGAGTATATATTGAGCAACGTCAAGACATCTTGCGAAGTCGCTGAAAATCGGTTGATTCAATGAATAGTGACCGGAATGTCAACAACAACTCAATAGTCATTTTTATAAGGGAGTGGGCTAGTATAAAGCGTGCAGGGTTTATTCCTTTGACAGCCTGTACGCCTTCCGCTACCGCTTTCGCCGATCTCAAGAAAAGGTTCATCTGTGAGCTGCGGTTATCACACCGCGACTATTTTCATCGGGGCATCGGTTCCCTGCGCTGGCGCGAATCAGATTTCTTGATCGGCCACTGTGCCGACATCCCGGCAATTTCCTTTAGTGCTTTGAAAGAAGACGCTTTAGGATCGCCGTGCGGTGTGATACATGTTTAGTTCTGGTCCGAGATTGTAGGGGTGTACTGCGTGAATGAGTATCTCTTACTGAGAGAGTGTCACCGCGGAAGCAGGGGTTAAATAGCATGCGTCGATAACACATTTCTGAACGCGTCAAATGTGCGGAAGTGGAGTGGATAGGCCCGCAAATTAATTCTGTGCATCAGTGAGTGAATGCGGCCTGCATTGCCAGCTGTGAGCGTGTCAAGAAACACCAAACTCGTCTTCAATTGTAAAACTAGCTGTGTACTACAATATCATTCTCTGAAAACTGAGAATAGTAACGTCCACTTTCCTTCTTTGCACCAAACATTTTAGAGGCAGTTTCTGCTTTCAACTATATTCCAAAATAATTTTTTTATGTGCAGTCTTATTGAACGTGTATTAAGTTCATTTAAATATTATTAAGTATTATTTGTGGTGTTTCCTTCCGTAATGACTAAGTAGCTAGGGTAGACTGAGTGTAAGTGCGCCTGATAAAGTACAGTGAGCATATGTCTGAACATTGTGCCTGTTTAATTGCAATTAACGTGCATGGTCCTGTCGTAAAACTTCCAGCTAGTCGAACGTCCTATAGGAGACATCTATTCAACTTTAACAAGTCTATACAGACGAAACCCATACGGATTCCTCTGCAATAAAGCGTCACAGTTGAGATAAAATTTTTGAGCTGGTGATGTAAAAACACAAGGTGAAACAATGTAATATATCTTTCTTGTCCTACATAAATTTTCGCAGAATTTCTTTCTCCGACCTTTGGTTTTCGCTATAAGCTCTTTGACAAGTGCGACGTCATGTTTCCACCTGCAAAGCTTATTCAGGCGGTGGTGTGTCTACCTCAGAAAGAAGATGGCCTTGGGTGTGAGCCCCAGACCAAGAAGAAGTTGTCTCAGATATGAAGTTTCACCTTGAGGAATGGAACTCCACTGTAGCAGGCTGCTGTGATTTGGCTAAATGTCTCATTCTCACTCCTTTAAGTCTCTGCCTTGCAAATTTTGCTGAATTATTCTTATTGCTATTTTTGTTGGGCCAATTTAGGGTTGCTTTGACTATACGTCTCTTATTAAGCAGGGAGTTTTACTGCACTTTTAAACAAGCCACCATGCATCTACCTCTTTTATTTCAGATGATTGCGACGAGATGGAGTCACGAAAAAACCATCCCGGGACTTGCAGTTGTGAGCATTGTTGATAACTTCAAAAAGAAAGCAGTGGACAAGAGTAGCAGTGTGGGCGAGTTTGTATGCCCATGACGATCTGAGTGTTAAGCACAACTCAGATTAAAAGGAAACAAAGGTAGGGGTAGAAGGGGACAAGGCGACAGTGTGAGCACTAAGTTCCAACTGGTGTTCTTATCTGTTTCCTTATACTCTGTTTGAGTTGCTTTCAAAACTCGGGAAGCAGTGGAATTTCATGTGGCGCAATGATGAAATTAAGGTTTCTAAATATATTGTTAGCTAATGCTAACGACTTGTAATACACTCCGATTGCAGTCTAAAACTTGGAAGGGCATACTGCCTTTTCCTTGCCACATTTTTAATCCCTGATTTTTTTCTTACGAGTGTACCAAAGCCATCCTGATTGCTTTGTGTAGCTTTTTATTCTGGCTAAGTAGTTTGGAATGGCGAGACTTTGCTGCTGTTTGTCATCTTAACAAGCCTTGAACATCCAATGTGAATAATCACATTCAATTTCATTTTTGCTTATGTTAGTCTTGTTTATGTATTACTACCTGCGATCTGCAGAGAGGAAAAATAAACTTGATGACAAGTGGCAGAAGTTTAGGGTAACGGTACTTGGCTACAGACCGGAAAGATGCGGGTTTGATTTTGGTCAGGAATCCCAGGTGGTCAAAATTATCTGGAACCCTTCAATACGCCATGCTTCACAATCATGTTGGGCTTTTGGCACATAAAACCCTATCAATCAATAGTAAACTTGATGCAGAATATTCATGTTTGTACGCTTCACATTCTTTAAGCAAGATTAAAAAAATCCATGTGCTCACCGCTCCATGGGAGTCTGAATATGGCAAGCGCTTATGGCAAAGTGTAACGTATGTGCATTTCATATCTGTGCAAAAATGTAACAAACATGAACTCTGCTGCTTGCAGGTCTATCGACTAGGTCGAATGGAAAACCAAGAACAAGCATTCAACTGCTAAGTGGAAAGCACCGAGAGCGATACCTACACATTCACAGTGTGCAATGGGCAGGGGATTTCAGGCAAGTGTATTCAAACATTGCTACTTATCGAGATAAACACGCAGTAGTTTTACACTTTGTATACCAGACATGGTTTTCCAGTGGTCTTTGTTGGCTCAAAAGAATATTTGAAGGTGACGCTTTGTGGTTTACAGATATCAATAAAAGCGCACGAAGTAGCACAGCTCTTGGTAAGCTTTATCAGCCTTTTTAAATTATAAATGTTTTAAAATATGAGCTGAGCCCACATTTTCAAGTGTTTATCATGTATAAAAAGCAAATAATCGTAAAGGCCCTGTAACTCTCTGAACAACTTCATGTCACATGTCACATGCTACTTAAAATCATTATAGTATTCTGTCTTCGGCCTATTGCCACTGTGGTAACTGCTTTATATTCTAACTGAAAGTGATGTTTGGCAGCTGACTGCCAGCAGGACAGTGGATGCCAAATAGGCCGTCATAAAAACAACAGTATATAAAGCGGTGCATTATTTAAAAGCAAAACGAGTGCATCACAGTTGTTTCAAGAGATTTTGAACAAAGTCGTGTTCAGGCCAAGCTTCAGTTAAAGAGCCGCATATGTGTAGTGTGTTTGTGTGCGATACAGCCTTGTTTATCAAACTTTCTAAACAACTAAAATAGTTTGCGTTTAGTGCACATTGCTACTGTTAAAAATATTTGCCAGATCTCAGGTACCGTGGGAATCAATGATATGCGAAGCATGCATCACAAAGTTTGCTGTGTGGCACTTTTCAAAATGAACATAATGTTATGAGGTAGACAACTGTAGTACTGAGTAAACATATGTAGAAGTTTCAAAAGCATTCACGTATCTAGAAAACATGCAAATGTGAGAACTGGTTGTTTATAGTTGCGTAACGATGCCACCACTAGGGAGCACTACCAGCACCAGCTGTGGTAGACTGAAATGTCATTCTTGTATTAGTTTTTGATGTTCTTTATGCAAAGCTTAATGCAGAAGCGTATGCTGTTTTTTTATGCTTTGAGGCAAGAGGTATAAAGTGGATCGACGTTAAGTGCAGTAGTTGTGTGCACATCGACGGCCTTACCAGGAAAGTCCGCTACACTGGTGTGTGCCTGTGACTACAATGAGTCTGACATAACGTCAGCACTCACGTTAAAGCAGATACATCAGTATACGTACGCGACAAGATTTTCACGTTATTCATGTCGTGACCAGACAGTTGTATTCCCCAAACTCGGCTACCCTTCCATGCCAATTTTGGTTTACACCAAGTTAGAGGCGATTACGAGAGCACCCAGACGTAGGCGGCTAGATAGATAGATAGATAGATAGATAGATAGATAGATAGATAGATAGATAGATAGATAGATAGATAGATAGATAGATAGATAGATAGATAGATAGATAGATAGATAGATAGATAGATAGATAGATAGATAGATAGATAGATAGATAGATAGATAGATAGATAGATAGATAGATAGATAGAAACTCTCAAAGTGCCTGCAAAGACATGCTTCGCATTTGATACCAACATGCATACATGACTTCCTTAGCACAAATGTTTTGAGATTATCACTGTGAATGGCAATTTTGCGCAAAAAGGGACACACGAAAACGAAAGGAAGAACCCACAAGCTGCGCCAGTCTTGTGGGTTCTTCCTTTCGTTTTCGTGTGTCCCTTTTTGCGCAAAATTGCCATTCACAATGCAATACCAACTCGCCCAACGCTCCGTTCTTCTAAGAGATGATCACCAAGGCAAAAAAAAACGCTCCTCATAACAGGTTCCCGACTTCTTTTTTCTTTCCCCAAATGGTGCGCCCGCCATAGCCTGGCGAGTGTTTGTCGTAATGCTTGCACAAGTTCCAATGTTTAATATTTGCCTAAAATTAAACACTAAATGTTCACACAAAGCGCCAGTATTATTTGTAGAAAGAGCTAGGCAAACTTGTGTGCGGTTGTATTCAAATTCTTTGACAACTAAGTACCAATTATAGTTTGCTCAAAGCTCCAAATGGTTTCCCAGCGCAAGTGTTCACTTTTCTTTACTTCCGTAGCATGCATTTATCTTATGACCGAAGAAAATGGACTTCCGCTGCTCCATGTGCTTCAAATTTTTCAGCGAAGTGATGTCATTTCAAAATCAGATTTAGGTAGAATAAATGTGAGACAAACCTCACAGCTAAATGTCTTCATTGCTGCCATTAGCATAGGATGAAAGTGAACATGAGCGTTTATGACTTTCACAGTTGAAACTGCATTGTGATTAGTTAATTGTCTGAGCAACTGTTCTGTCACTGTATGTTGTGTTAATAGTTACGAAAAGTTACATTATGTGGCTGCTGTTCAAAATATGCCTCTTTGGTCCTGACCACAGCGGTCACATTTTGACAAAGGTGAAAAGTGATTGCCGTGGCCCTGATGTCCATGTACTGCACAATCTAAGAGCACATTAAAGGACCCAAGTAGTCGAAATTCGATGGAGCCCTCCACTGCGGTGTGCCTCGTTATCATGTAGTTTTGGCATGTGGAACGCCGCAAATTATTAGCAGCTGCTCTTTTATAGAAGCGTCATAAGCTAAGCACCTGTTAACGGTGCTTATGGTTCCAACACAGAAGCAATGAGACTAGATATTTTGGTTCATAATGCATAACGAAATGTTCAATGTGGACCTTTATTAGGTCCACAGTCCAGCCATATCCCTGCAACAGGTGACGAAGAACTCCACATGATGATGACCATAGATGAATTCTTAACGCTTTTTACATGTGGTCATCAAAACGTAGTAAAAAGTTGCAGCGCTTATTCTCTCCTTATGCGTTTACCATTTGGCATTTTATTTATTTTGTGAAATAAGTGGCATTCGGGCAGCAGAAAGCTTTGGGTAATGAATAATTTTGTTCAAGGCATGGCACTGATAAAAGAAAGAATGAACAGGCCTCAGCGTCCGTCTTCTCTCTTCTAGCATGGCTGTTGATATCGGTATCATAAGCAGCGACGATGTCGCCTCAAATAGTTTTATGCTCAGACACGTGTACTTCGTTTGAAAGTTGGAATCGCTTCTCTTTAACAGCAATATTACCTACACCTTTTGGCCGTTTCCCTGTAAGCGGAATGGTCCACGAGCACCTAGCTTCGTTGGGCATGGCATTGTTTAAATGTTTACAACCCCACTTCTAGTTGCAACTGTTGGCTGATCCACCTGTCAAACTTCACCAAAATCATTTCCTATTGACTTCTAGAGAATACATGTGTAACACTGCTCAGCATGTGTAAACATAATATTTTTTTCTCATTGCTAATTTGCTTTCTTCCAGGTCAGTCCATCTTTGAATGTACCTGTCACCTACCTTGAAGCTGAGTGTTGAGCACCTGTTTGCTGTCTACTGCTGCTTGGACATCAAGTATGCTGCATGTGCGGAGGTGACACTCGAATTTTTTCTGAGGTCAGTATATCTTGCTTCTTGTTCATTATGAGAAAATTACCTTTTTGAACAAGCAGCTGTATTCGAGAAAAGGCATCCTAAACAGGTGGAGGTGCATAAAGAGACTCCACAGGTCATTCGTTCTAAAAGACAGGGCGTGCAGACATGGACAAAAGAAAGAAATCAAGACACCACAAAAGCCGACTAACAACAGATGATGTGCTCAAATGTGGAAAGGAAAGAAGGCACACAAACTTATTTGCGCATGCGTATGCAACAGGCGAACCTATCAATCCGGGACGCATGGGGTCTACGCGAAATATAACAGTTGAGGCATTTTATTTCATCTTTATGAAAATTATTTGACTATTGGTTCACGCATGTGCTACCAGTATTATTGATATGACATGCCTCAGTCATCAGGCGCGTTTCGTCATTGCTATGCAGGTACAAAATTGCGCATTCATCGAATTTTCGCGTGTACTTACTCTCGACAATGTATAGAAAGATTAGAAGGTGAGCCTCGGGTTAGCGATCTCTTCTGTTCCAATAATCCCTAGTTAATGCAACAACCCGTCTGTCCTACATAGAAGCGGCCGCAGCTGAAAAGAATCTTATACACCACAGCTGTACGGGTGGTGTACTGCTTGGTGTATTTTACGAAACAAATAGTGATCCACTTGTCTTTTACTTGCTCATTCATTCTCTGCACAGTGGCACAAACTTTACCTAGCTTATTGGCAGCCGTGAAGACAACATCAACGCCGTACCTACTTCGTGCTTTCTTTAGCCTGTGAGATATACAATGAATATATGGTATACCTACGACATGCTTCTTCCTATCGCTTTCTGCAGTCATGCCCGGAGTTAACGTAACCGACTTTAAACGTTCAGCGACAGTGGCCACTGCAACAAGAGGATAACCTACATCTGAAAAGTGGGTAACCTGTTCATTAAAGCTATCACTCATTTGGTGCTGACACGACTTCGTGAAGGCTGACTTAAGGCAAGGCATGGCTATAGTCTTGCCTTAAGTCGGCCCTCACAATGTCTAGCAAGCACCAAATGAGCGATAGCTTTAATGCACAGGTTACACGTCTTTAGATGTCGGTTATCCTCTTGTTGCAGTGGCCACTGTTGCTCAATGTTTAAAGAAGTAGGTTATGTTAAGTCTGAGCATGGTTGCGAAAGCGATAGGAAGAAGCGTGTCGTAGGTGTACCATACATTCATTGCTTATTCCACGGGCTAAAGAAAGTAGGAAGTATATACGGCATTGATATTGTCTTCAAGGCTGCCACTAGGTGAGATTCGTTCCGCTGTGCAGAGAAAGAATGACCCATTATATGACAAGAAGCGGACGATATTTGTTTAGTAAAAAACCAGCATGTTCACTGATTACCGTACAAGTGCGGTGTATAAGGTTCCATGCAGCTGCGGCTGCTTCTACGTAAGTTAGACAAGTTGTTCCATTAACCTGAAATTATTGGGATACAAGAGATCGCAAACTGGAGGCTCACCTTCTAATGTTTATTTGCATTGTCCAGGGTAAGTACACGCCAAAATTCGATGAATGCGCAATTTTGTACTTGCGTAGGATTGATGAAACGCGTCTGATGATTCAGTCATGGCATATTGATAATAGTGGTAGCACATGCGTGAGCCAACCTTCGATTACCTTGCATAAAGATGAAATCAAATGCCTTAACGCTCATCTTTCACGTAGACCCCCCATGCGTGCCGGATTGATAAGTTCGGCTGCTGCATGGGCAAGTGCTAATAAGTTTTCGTGCCTTCTTTCCTTTCCACTTTTGTGCGCATCTTCAGTTGTTAGTCGGTATTTGTGGTGTCTTGAAGGCTTTCTTGTGTCCGTGTTTGCACGCCCTGTCTTTTAGAATGAATACTCATCAACTGCCTTAGATTGTAAGGCAGTCAAAACTCGACTCACAGTACATAGTAAAAATTTCACTTTGAGAATTCGGTATGTGTTATCAAATGTAGATTCTCCAAGTGATGATGGCTCATCTGTTTGTTTATTATTGTCTTGTCCACTTAAAGCGGTACAGGCAAACATTACCCTTGCATGTGCCTAACATTATTATATCTTGCATTGCAGTGTGCATTAGTAATATTATTTGGATATATGATCATGCGTGGCTGCATAGATCTGTATGGAGGTTAATGTACAGTGGTGGTAATGGGTTAAGTGCTGTACGAGGCTTTACATTAGTTTTCAAATAGGGGCTCCACTCCAGGTGATGATGGCTCATCTCTTTGATTGTTGTCTTGTCCACTTAAAGCGGTATAGGCAAACATTACCCTTGCATGTGCTTAACATTGTTATATCTTGCATTGCAGTGTGCATTAGTAATATTATTTGGATAGATGACCATGTGTGGCTGCATAATCTGTATTTAGGTTAATGTACAGTGCTAGTAATATGTTAAATGCCGTGCGAAGATTTACATTAGAGTTTTCAAATAGGGGCTCCAAATGTTTGTGCTGGCTTTGGGTCGCGCAGGATGTTTGACCATTTGAACAAGGCAGTGTCTGTCCAGCGCTGGCAGTGCCACGATGCAAGTGCTAGGCATAGGCAAGCTACGATGAGTAATGATTAAAACCTTGTATAGGAATTAGCCTCAAGTATACAGATTCCTTCAAATTATGCGAAGCATTTCTTAGCGAACCAAAGGCATTTTGTCCGTTTCTATCTACCTATCTACATATACCTAGCTGCTTACGTCTGGACGCTCTCAGGGTCACCTTCTTTACTTGGTATATACCAAATTTGACATTGAAGGGTATCAACAATGACGAACCTGACTGACAGGTCATGACATGAATAATGTGACATGAATGTCATTAACTTCATGAAACCCTTTTGACAGTCACGTGGCGCATACCCACAAACTACGGCCCATGTAATGTGGGGTGTGCGCCGCAGGTAGTTGATTCTTTGTTTATGTCAGTCGAGAAACGATGAGAATAGACATTGTAAATAATAACACAATAGTGTTAAGGAGCCTGTGCCAAAGCAAATCCGGTACCAGCAACGGTGGCATTATCGGCGAACGAAAAATTTCGATGGATGCAAATAATAATCGCAGTTTGAGCCGAACTTGAATCCATGCTTTTTGCATGGCAGTCATTTAGTCTAATGCAGAGTCGCACATTTTCTTGAAACTGCTTATGAAAACGACCCTATGCAGGCATGATGTTATGACAACAATTGTGGTTGCAGTGTTTGGTATTAGCTTTCATAAAATCTTATAAACAATACATATGTACTCGTGTGAGTTGACAAGCTATAGTCGACCGTTGCTCAACCCCAGAGGAATACGATAACGATCACTGTTTGTGACATGCTCGTCATCACATCATAGAATGCATTTCTTTTCAACAAAACTGGCTTCTTTGATCTAACATGCGAGGCAACATACATTGGACCAATAAGTAGGGCTTCGTGTTTTCGGAGTTTATTTTCCTTGAAATTCGGAAAGTGTTTTTTCGAGTTCATTTTTTGAAGAAAATTCAGCATCCATCAGAGTTTGTTTCTCGTAAATTCCCAATGCTCCGAAACTCGGTGTTGAATTCTGCATTACAAGTTGTGGTGTCTCCTTACTAATTTTATTTTCAATGAAACTATGTTGCTGATAATCCTGTTTTTAAATCCTTTCATTTTTTTGTCGCTTCCTGTTTAGTAACACTGAACAAGGCTGTTGATGTGCACTGCACTGCAGCAAACCCGCCAGTGTACTTTCGGGAGGAGCAGAAGCTAGTCAAGCTGCTTCTCAGCTTTTTCAACCAGCCTCCCTCATCTTGATGAAAAAGAAAGGACCTGTGTTTATTACTATTCTAAATACACCGAAATCTTAGATAAAATTAGATGTGAACACAAAAACATGTGAACAGAGTAAGTGTATTTCACATGTCTAGAAGGTTTATACGTGCAAATACTTATACAAACACAAATACTTGAATACAAAACACCTACGTTTGTTTGTATTACAACCTTAAAGCTTGTAATAGACGCAAGCATACTTTACGAGGTTGCTGCCGCTGATGCAGATGCTCTCCTTTCGATTCGCGATTGTCAGCTTTGAAAATGTCCTTTGAACATTCAAAATGCTGTTATAAAATTGGAGCTTATCGGATAAATCCGAATTGTGAAAAATTTTACCGGCGAGTGTTTATCGGATTTATGCGGATTTATCTCAGGACACAGCGCCCTAACCATAAGCTGTCCTTATGTGCCAGTGCACCCAGCAAGCCTGTAAGCTCACAATCTGCACACCACTTAATTTACAGTAAAACACTGATCCAGCTTGCAACACGATAGGCTCAAATAAAAAATAAATAAATAATGATATAAATAAATAGGGCAGTGTAGGCAGCTACTCGCCGGCTGCTTCGCATTAAATCGATTCCCATGTGCAGGAATCTGCTGGATTTTTTATTCTAAGGTTGTTTTGTAATTAATTCATTGACAATAACCATCATTTTATGTGAAACGACATTACTTGCCGGCATCACCTGAGGCAATCCGAGTTACCAAGTGCCTACGAGCACTCAAATTGGCTACCGAGCCTAAAAACATTGGCTATTTTCTGACTGACCTTTGTTGTATGCATGAGATGGGAGAAAGCGATAGCCTATACCACCATTTATTAATAAGTACTTTGTCAGTTCATAAATCGGGTGAGTTTGGTCTTGGACAAGCGCCGTTTCTTCAATGGGTGGCACCATATTTGTTTGGTGCACAGCTTTTGTAGCAACCTGTGGGGCTCTTGCTTAATTCGAGAAATACCTTGCCCAATGACCACCTTAATGCTTTTTAGGCCTCACACATGCGGAGTGGCCTTGACACTATTTCTTCAGGACCCCTTTCAAAAACCCCTGATTATGTGGAGTACACCTTGCGTTACACGTTAAGTGCAACCGTGATGGTTCTTGGCATTGGCGTTTTTGAGTGCATCTGTGACATGGCTGCCTCATGTTTATTCCAGGTACCTTGTTGGCACATCACAAGAGAACCACAGAAGGCAAAACCTAAGCGACACAGAAGAGTCCATTCAGCTTGCTTGCAGAATTACATGAAAAAAATAGGGCTCTGTGAGTCTATAGTGTCTTGTTCGGCTGACTTGAGGTAATGATTTACAAGGAACAGTTAGCTCAATTTAAGAGAACAGACGTTTGGGCTAGTTGGTTTGTAACGTTCATTGAAGCCATAGCGCTAAACAGACAAGGACCACAGAAAGAAGACGGGACGTGCACGTCCCGTCTTCTTTCTGTGGTCCCTGTCTGTTTAGCGCTATGGCTTCAATAGCTCAATTTGTTCTTCCGCAAGATATGTGCAATCCACAAATGTTCAATGTATTTATATTCAAATACAATACTACTTTCAACTGACTTTTTCTGTGTTTTCTTTTTTCTGTAAAAACACTATTCTGAATATTCATGCAACCTTATTCAAATACGCGTATTAATTTAACATAGTGCAGAACATTTGAAGGTGTTTGAAGGAAAATGAGAAAGCTCATCATATGAGAACCAGACAGTCTTAATAATTATATTTGATCATTCTAACCAATATTTTCTATTTTATGGGCTCTCGACTATACAAGTTCCGCTTTAGTTAGACAGCCAAACACCAAACTACAACACTAGTTCGCACGAAAGCATAGATGCCTTCTGATACAATTGAATGCTGCATGAAACAGAATGAAAAGAGACGCACAAATGACTGTGTTTCAGTCGCTGGTGTATGTGGCGCTCTTTCCTCCCGTCTATATACATTGGATCACTTTCTGGTACTTTGATTATTTGTTGAAGCTGGTGTTATCAGACAGCAACGTTATGAATTAAATACTTTCGTCGTAAGCACCATGGTTCTCATGTTAGGACCTGCATGTGCCAAGTACGGTAGGAAATATGCATTGCACGTTAAGTTATGTAACAATATACCCATCGTATGGTATCGACAATATCAGTACATAACAACGGGTTCAAATTTTTTTGCTTGTGATGGTATGAGCAATGTTATGAGGCGCTACAGCTTCAACAGGAGATAGTTGTGGTACGGCATTGCTAATGTTGATAAATAAGTACGGCTTCAGATCTATTCACTTGCGTTACGGGATTGGTAACGTTGAGAAACACTACGGTTCCAAAAGTAGTTCATTGAGCTGCGGCATCGGTAATGTTTGTAACTACGGCTTCATTAGTGTCCTATGCCGTAACGGGAAACATTTTGGCATCAAGAGTTAACGCCTTGTTTTACCGTATGATTACGGCGATTTTTTTTAACAGTGTAACGTTAACAGAATGAGCGCAAACAACCCTGAAGCTTCTAAAACATTCAGGCACGTTTTGAGCTGAGCGTTGCTAACAGTTTTCGCGGGCATAGGTTGGCCAAACTTGTGGAGCTCACTCGGACTCACTCATGAAATATATTTTGCGCTTGGGGCTCACTCGGACTCAGACTCACCAAAATTTTCCTGAGCCGGACTCACTCGGACTCACACTCACGAAAAGTTTCTTCAACCGGACTCACTCGGACTCAAACTCGCCGAAACATTGCTCATTCGGACTCACTCAGACTCATGACTCGATCTGATTCTGAGCGAGTCCGCGTGAGTCGACTCATGAGTCCGTTAGCCTAGAATTAGCTTTTTCGACCATGGTGTCAATGTTCTTTAACCACAATATCTCACGTAATCGGTGCTCTTCTAGGCGCCTTTTGATATAGTACTTGCGAGTAAGTGTTGTGAGTGCTCGCAAACCAGTAAGGTTATTTTTCTTAAAAGAGATGACAACATCACATATGTTTATCAAGAACTTCCCTGGAAGAGCTGGCGGGAGGGAAGTCAGGGCACCCCCATACGTAATACACGCCTCTGATAAAAAAATATTGAAATGGTGTATGAACGACACTGCTTTGGAATACGTGTGAGTAGACGTGAGTTTAAACTTGAATCCTAGTAACGCTGATATTAATGCTGACGATGAGTAGATAGGAGTCGATGGTGAAACCTGAACACTCGAAAGAAAGCAAGAAACACACGTGGCAACATGAAACTCCAATAATGTATGCATGCTTGCTAAGCAACCACTTTTTATTCTGCGCTTCGAGACCTTCGCCAATGAAAAAACGTTGTAAAAAATGAATTGTGAATTAACGTGGACATGAAGTGATTTCACTATAAATGTAAGTGTAAGATCGATCAGAGAAATTGACACAGCTACAGAGGCATGTAACGCTCAAACGTTCTAAACACCGTCAAACATGGCGGCATATTTCATTGTAGTAAATTGTCATGCCTAAATATTGATGCATGCCTTATATAATTAACAAAAATACCACAGATATAGTGCTACGATATTCCATTTTGTAGTGTAACGCGGCCTGACTGATTCGCCACACTTCACTTCATAGACACATCACTTGTGTCCCATAGTTCTCAACTCGCTACACTGCTTTTAGCTATTGTCTATGTTAACCCGGAGTCAAGTTATTTCAAATAGTTGGCCTCGATATGGTGCCCCATGCATACAGATACAAGTGAAAGAGATTTAATCGCATTATGTAGTCATTCTTTCCAAAATGTGAGAATGTTTTTACACCGCTACTCGGTGGTCATAGACCACAATAAACGCCCGTGAGGAGTTCCTCTTTATTACTGCAAACCTTCCCGACATTTTAGTACGCAACTTGAAGCTCATTAGTCCATGGCGTCATTTTACAGCTTCAGCATTGTGTTTCGGCCAATAAAGTAAACTAGTAAGACAATCAATCTGAGAGAACGGCAACTTTTTTCCACATACAGCGGGATGGGGGGGGGGGGGGGGTGCTTTTACCATCTGCTATAGTCACCCAATAAATTTAGTATTTCTTTATCCTCATCTTGTCCCATTTGGTAGTGAGAAGGACACGAAGAGCAGTCATGTCCACGGATTTTCTTCGGCTCTGAGGAAGCTAGAAAAGCAATCAAGGCCTGCCTCATTTCGTCTGATACCTCAGTTTGGCCTACAACTTATCATGAAATACATTCCACCTCATGAGGATGATATTAAAAACTACTTAAAGTAAAATGTATCTCTATTTTTCAAATCAACCAGCATATTTTATGATCAAGGAGAAGTAAGAATATAAAACGAAAATACACGCGTCGCGCAGTGCGGCTAAACGAGTTTCACAGTGGGCGCGTGCCTCGCCTCAGTGATGTAGGTCACGTGGCGAAGGGAAACATCGGTATCAAGCTCGCCTGCTACGTCAACGCGTTCCGTCGATAGCTCAGTTGGTAGAGCGGTGGACTGTAGAGGTATTTCTCATGCGGACATCCATAGGTCGCTGGTTCGAATCCGGCTCGACGGAGTTTTTTTCTTTTTTTTTCTAGTTTTGTTGTTCCTCATTATTCCTATGCGCTATTTCACCCGAACTGAGGAATCTTTGTAACGAAGTATTACGGAAAAGTTACGCATGCATAACCTAACCTTCCCAGAATGTTTGGACGGAGAAATCTGTTTGTTCCTCTCATTAACACCAACTGAATGTCGCGATGCAATGGAAAACGAGGCGGAAGAATGTCCGGACAAGTACGGAGCACTTGCCGCATTCTTTCGAACTTTGCGCTCATGTCTGGAAATATACAGGGTTTCATTATTTTTTTTTAGAAAATGCAAGTTGTTTGTGAGAATGTTCTGTGAATCAGCCGCCTACAGCCTTCCTTCATACATACATCATCATCATCAGCCTGTCTACGCCCACTGCAGGGCAAAGGCCTCTCCCATGTTTCTCCAATCAACCCGGTCCTGTGCTTTCTGCTGCCACGTTATACCTGCAAACTTCTTAATCTCATCTACCCACCTAATTTTCTATCTCCCCCCTCACGCATTTGCCATCTCTTGGAATCCAGTCAGTTACCCTTAATGACCAGCGGTTATCCTGCCGACGTGCTACGTGCCCGGCCCATATCCATTTCTTCTTCTTGATATCAACTATGATATCCTTAACCCCCGTTTGTTCCCTGACCCACTCCGCTCTCTTCCTGTCTCTTAAGGTTACACCTATCATTTTCCTTTCCATCGCTCGCTGCGTCGTCCTCAGTTTAAGTTGAACCCTCTTTGTAAGTCTCCAGGTTTCTGCTCCGTAGGTAAGTACCGGTAAGATGCAGCTGTTATATACCTTCCTCTTGAGGGATAGTGGTAGACTACCATTCATGATTTGATAATGCTTGCTGAATGAGCCCCATCCCATCCTTATTCTTCTAGTTATTTCACTCTCATGGTTCGGCTCCGCGGTTACTACCTGTCCTAAGTAGACGTACTCCCTTACAACTTCCAGTGTCTCGCCACCTATTGCAAAGCGCTGTTCTCTGCCAAGATTGTTCCACATTACTTTAGTTTTATGCATATTAATTTTCAGACCTACTCTTCTACTTTCCGTATCCAGTTCAGTAATCATAAGCTGTAATTCGTCTCCCGCGTTACTCATCAATGCAATGTCATCAGCGAATCGCAGGTTACTGAGGTACTCTCCATTAACTCTTATCCCTAACTCTTCCCAATCTAGGGCCCTGAAAACCTCCTGTAAACACGCGGTGAATAGCATTGGAGAGATTGTGTCTCCCTGCCGTACGCCCTTCTTTATTGGGATTCTGTCGCTTTCTTTATGGAGGACTATAGTGGCTGTGGATCCGCTCTAGATTTCTTCCATTATGTTTATATAGGCTTCGTCGATGCCCTGATTCCGCAGTGCCTGCATGACTGCTGATGTCTCCACCGAATCAAATGCCTTCTCGTAATCTATGAAGGCTATGTATAGGGGTAGGTTGTATTCCGCGCATTTCTCTATCACCTGATTGATAGTATGAATATGGTCTGTCGCTGAGAAGCCTCAACTTACCATCAGCTTACTGTCCGTTGTCTACAAGCTATTTACAAAAGTAATTGCTAACAGAATTAATACGACATTAGAGTTCAATCAACTGTAGCGGAGAGGTAGAGGAAGAAGGATGCCGCTACATCGAGTTACCAAAACCAAGTGATTTATTCCACGGCCCTCGCGCGCCTCCTCGCGCCTACGTGGACTTCGTCGTCGTCGCTGCGTCGGCACGGCAGCACGCGACAGGGCCCCCCGCCGTAAAGACGGAGTCTCGGTCAAAATGTGTCCATTTGGCAGTCCTGGTCGTGATATCGTAGTGGCGAAGGGGTTCTAGTTTTCTTCGGGAGGTCGGGGCTGACAGTGGTGCAGAGGACGGGTAGAGCACGGGAGCATTCCCCCAATAACAGACAGGTGCGGCTCTTCCCTGTAGCAGGCTAGATGGTTACCTGCAAAGCTGGTCAGGGTGTTGCGTCGGAGAATTGCCGGGATGGGCATCTGAACGCGCCATTTGGGTGTGGGTCGGTAAGAGCACCCGGCAGTAGGACGCGACTCGTGTCGAAATCTGTCGCGTCGGCCGAAGAACGGGCAAGAAAATTGACGGCGTGGAAGAAACGCTGCTGCACTTGACCCACATTGACTCGAAACAGCGCGTCCTTCTTGACAAGTAGGCAGGAGCTTCGTGTGGGCTGTGTAGGGCTGAGCTTCGCGTTCATTGACTCCCCAGAGCTGCGTAGCTGCGTCAAGCTTTTGTGCTAACGCGGGTCCGTCAGGTGACGATGAAGTAAAACCTGGCTGACCGTATACCTACGACGTGGCGGGCTTACGGCGGTGTTGGAAATGGTTGGCTCCTCAGGCAATGCTTCTGGTAGGAGCTGACAAGCATTCGAGGCGTCCGACGGAAGTGCCGATCGCGCACCTGTCGGAGAGGCATCCGTAGCTGCTGCGTGTTCCTGTACAGCGGCTGGGACTGGCGCATCAGATGGTATCAGTGCTGCTTGATTCTGAGCAGGCATTGGTTGATGAACACTAGAGTCGGCGATGGCAGTTGTGGCAGAAGGAAGTGTAGACGTGAGGCGACACTCGTTCGTGGCACGTGACGTGCACAGCGTCGTCTTGGGCGCCACGTCGAAAGCTTTGTCTTGCGATGAGTGTGCGGCTACCTGTGAACTGATTGATGTCGTAGCGCCAAATCCTGGTGGAACCGAACAGCACGACTTGGCTTGCTGTGGCTGCGTGGTTGTGACGGCCCGAGTTTCGGAACCAGCGTTTAGCATGGCAGGTATTAGGTGACGTGGCACTGCCGGTTGCGGTAGGGCGAGCACGAAACCTCGAAGTCCGTCATATGCTTGCGGCCCAGGAGGAGGCGCAACGCATCGCAGAGCAGGAGGAAGCATGACCACCGTGATGGCGTACTTGTCCTGCTGCGAGACGATGTTACGGAGGTAGAAACCAGCCTCCATCTTGATGAGCCAGATTGCTGGGCTTCGTGGCCAGAATTCTGGAAATGGAGGCGGTAACAGAATGCAGTGCGCCGTGGTGTCATCTGGTCGTCGCGCCATGGTGATAGGCGGGTCAGAGGTTGGTTGTTTCGGTGCGAGTGTTCGGCGGAAACTTCTGGAATCTTGTTCCATGGTCCGGTGTCACCACTGTAGCGGAGAGGTAGAGGAAGAAGGATGCCGCTACATCGAGTTACCAAAACCAGATTTATTCCACGGCCCGCGCGCGCCTCCTCGCGCCTACGTCGACTTCGTCGTCGTCGCTGCGTCGGCAAGGGAGCACGCGACACAACCAAAGGACCAGGCAGGATTTCATGCATACATACTACGGCAAATGGGAATACTGTTTCGCAGCTTAGTAAAACACTGGAATGGTTCATTCTTAGAAAGTTTTTATTAACTTTCTAATTAACAACTGGAGGACGCTGTAATACACCGCCGCCATTTATTTCATAACGGTTCTCCTAAATCGCTAAATCAGGTATGTAAAATGCTAACTAACGCAGGGATATATATATAGAAAAGAAAAAAAAACGGCTACACGTACGAGAGCAATAGTTTTATTTCCTGCGTGTACGTGTAGCCCTTTTTTTTCTTCTGTCTCTCTCTCTCTCTCTCTATATATATATATATATATATATATATATATATATATAGTAGGTGTTTTTCAAATAAACATCAGTTGCGAGTTCAGACCATGTGCAGCGAGGTCCTTTTCTGGTCCTTTGTTTGTGTAACGTTTCTTGAGAAAACAAAGGTTGTATTCAAAGACTATCGCCTCCGGATCGATTGTTGGTTTCGGTGCCGTACACAACATCCCCTGTTCAATGAGTGAAGTGAGCCCGGGCCCTTCTTTCTTCACTTTCTCCCTCACCCCATAATGGAACGAAATTCTTCGGCTGTTTTCACATCTATATAAGGCCGGTTTTATCACCGGCATATCACCACACTCACAAGCCAACTCATCCCTTGTCCGACAGGTTGATAATTCGGATGCTTCGTGAACGAAGAAACCATCGCAAAATTACTCCTAAAATGAACGAATTTTGACAGGTATTTATACTTCTCAAATTTAAAATATATAAGTAAGGGGCATTACGAACAGCAGCTGTCAGTAAAAAAAAGGACGTTACATTATTATTATTTTTGAAAAGTATTCAAGATAACTTTAAATTACATCAACGATGGTTCATCATTCATATGCTAAATCGCGTGAAACTTATTTGCAGCGCATGAACATCTAAATTTCAGAGATTTTTGATAAACATCCCAAGGTTGAGGTTTCACACTCAGATTACCTGGGCCGTGTTCCTTAATTACTTTTTTGGGAAATTTCTTGTCCCTAAAGGGAGGTTCACATGCCATATTATATTTATAGGTAATAGAGCAAATATTGAGTGATCTTGAAATTGCTTGCTTCAAATAATTCATTACATTCCTAAATTTCCAGTTCCGAAGAGTAATTCATATTATTTTTTATTAGAGCAAAGAAAGTAATTTCATTACTGCGAAGTCTGGGACCCGCCTCGGCGACGGGATAACGATCACTTTACAGCTGCAACACAATTTGCAGCAATCGACGGTGCGCCATAAAAAAAAAAGGCAAAAGAAATGCCGCGAGGCACCGGTGAGATTCGAACTCACGATCTCCTGTTTACTAGACAGGCGCTTTAACCAACTAAGCCACGGCGCCGACGAATTGAGGCTTTCCAGCGTTGGTATCGGTCGCGAGCAGCGTGCTGCGATTCACGCACAGCCAATCCTCCGCTCCTGATCGTAGTACACTGGGCAGTGAAAAATTGCAGTCACGTATGAACGGAGGGCGTGCTTGTCGCGCTAAATAAGTGGCTGGCACTCGAAGCGAATGCTTGCAAGGACAAGCTGAAAATGTAACTCGGTGTCGCATGTCAGAAAATTGGCTTCGGTTCATATCATCGTAGTATTTCTGCAATGGAATGTATCTTATAATAGCGGAGTCCTGGAGAAATATTCTGCGCATATAATCTCTTTTACAGCATGATAAGGAGATACCAGCAGTAATTATCTCTCAAGTTAGAGTCACTTTATTTATTTATTTGTTTATTTTATTGTAAGAGGGAAAACCGGAAAAAGGAAAGCATTAATATTAGTCTAATATGACATTAAAAGCAACAACGTCGTTCTCAATAATACGGTTAAGATAACGATAGCGTGACATACCTGCACTCTATACACATAATACTGTAGTGAACCCAAGAACCATACATTAACACATATCTCCAAAAGGCAAAAAAAAACAGCCAACAGGTGTATAGACATGGTTTGAATACTGCATAAAGGTCATGCGATACTTAGTGAAACGATAATTCATGAAGGCAATTCAGCTATTCTTAAATAAATTGGTTGGTGACAAGAGAACCTCCTCCGGGAGACCATTCCACTCATGGCATGTTCACGAAAAAAACTAACAAATTCTTATATACGTTCATACAGCAACTACATTTTCTAACTTTTGAAGAATGATCCAGACAGGCGGACCGGTATGTGGGTGGTTTCAAGAATC
>JALIZH010024944.1:0-10464 GCA_030522465.1 Rhipicephalus appendiculatus | reverse complement strand
CTTTCTTTCTTTCTTTCTTTCTTTATTTATTTATTTATTTATTTATTCCTTCCTTCCTTTCGTTCTATCTTTCTTTCTTTCTTTCTTTCTTTCTTTCTTTCTTTCTTTCTTTCTTTCTTTCTTTCTTTCTTTCTTTCTTTCACATTGCGCACTGCTCCCTCCTAACATTTTCCTTCCTCCTTGACGGGCGTGGGTCTTTCTCCCACCTATTTAGCTGTGCAACACTATTGTAGCTACAGGCAAGAAGGACGGTCATGCATGAAACAAGTCCATAATGAAATGTGGCAACGTGAAATGAATAGTGGTCTGGATAAAAGATTACATCTCTACTTCACATACGACTGATCGCCGACAAGCCCACGAGCGAATTAAAGGAAAACCGCGCATATAAATACGCCTTGTTAGCGGCGCACATCATCGGGCCTCTTCGTGTGCGCCCGCATTGTTGTACACTGGTGAGCGCCGGGTGTTCTCACGAATTAATAGAACTCCGCCGTCACTGAAGTCTGTAACCCATAGAAGCTTCTCTTTGCCTTAGCAATCGAAACACACCACATATTACGCGTTTCTTCTCTACGCCTTCACTGCAGCAACTACTACTGATTACGAAAGTCTCCCAGCACCGTCATATAAATGCCGTTGTTATTAAGACCGCAGCATTAGAGAGTAATAGCTGAGCGGCTCAGCGGGCCAGCGGGCCCAGCGAACGAGCGGAGACGCCGACTGCGCATGCGCGGCACGCTGGCACGGCCAGCGTTTTCACAGGCGAGCCGTTCACCCGCTCATTTCGTCTCCTCAGCGAAGCTTGCGCAGCGGACGAGCGTGGGAGCGTTTTCCAAGCAAAGCCTCTGCTCGATTGACAGTAACTTCAACCTTGTTCAAGAGGTGGCGCAGCAATGCGTCCCGCTGAAGCAAGCTGGTCATCGCTCAGCTATTACTCTTCCATTTGTCTTTCGCTCCGCTGCCCCCTCCGCTCCTCCGCTGGGTCCGCTGGCCCGCTGAGCCGCTCAGCTATTACTCACTATTATGTGCCTCGTGAAACGCGAAAATTGACCATCGCCGGCGGCAACACGAGTGATACGAAAAATCATCATCACGTGATGACGTCAGCATAATATGACATCGTGATGTCACAGGTCGCCAAAACTTCTCACGTCATCATTATGTCACTATGAAGTCACATGACGTGAGAATTGTTGATGACGTAACCACAAGACATCTTCGCATGGTCAGAAGTGAGACGACCACGAAGGCGTGCAAATGCAGGTGATGAGTAGAAAGCTTGCAATGCATCCGATCCTGAAGGCAGTGCGAAAGCACGTCAGCTGCAGCAAGCTTTCGGAAGGAGGCGGGGAGAATCAGTGCATTGAGTGAGAAGAAAATGAAGAAAATGGCTCTCGCCTTGTGGTCATCTCCGGGGAATTCACGTTTCATGGAGTCATTCTCAAGGAATGACTCGTTTAGCGAAGTCATTCCTTGTATCTCGTATCACGAAGCTATCATAATCGTAAACGGGTATGTACCACAAAAAATAGGGTAAATGCCACTACTCAACTCTGGTCCACTAAAAATTAAGAAGTCCACCAGTTAGCCCAACAAATGGCTGCGAAGCAACCCGCGTCCAACCATACGCAGCCATGGGTCGTCCGAAGATAAATCGCACTGCCGAGGAAAGAGCCACGATCTGAGAAGCGAGGCTTGCCGGTATGCGCGAACGTCAACGACAGCGCCGAGAAGATCCAGAGCATAATGCCAGGGAATCGGAACAGAAGAGACGGCAGTGGCAACAAGATCCCGAATACAGGGAGCGCAAACGTGCGCCAAAGGCTGTTCATACATGTTCCCTGCGACAAAATCCAGTCTACCGAGAAGCGGAGCGAGCCCGTGCGTCTACCGGTGGTGCCGACGGCACCATAATCAGAGCGTTGCAGTCCTTGTCTAACACGAGTGCCGCGAGTAGAGAACCGATGACGATAAGGCTAAGGCAGAGACCAAACTTGCTACAACCTCGCTACAGTCAAGTGCAAGCCAAGTTCAACCTCGCTACAGCCAAGTTCAAGTCAAGTACAAGCCAAGTTCAACCTCGCTACAGCCAAGTTATAGATACAGCAATAAATAAGCATCAGACTGATCAGGTTCGCTGTGTATCGAATTTTGCACTGTTTTGCGCACGCTTTGAGCCATTCTTTTGCGGTCGGACTTGGCGGGAAATTTGTCAACCACATTTAGTATCGATACTATGCGACAAGCAACATTATCGCCGGAGTTGCTTTAGTTGCAGCTTCTGCTTGAGTTGCAAAACTAATGACAACCGCAATTGCGTTGTCATTCGTTTTGTACTACGTGTTATATATATACTACAAGAAGGCTGTGAAGGCGCTTCTGCGCTTTCTGCGTTCAACCGGTTTCTCCGAACGACTCTAATCAGAACGTACATGTGTGTGCATATGTGTGCATCCTTTTTTTTTCCTTCTTTTGTTTTAATTTTTTTTTCTCTCACTCTATCCTCTTTCCGATCCCTCTTTCCCCCGCCCCCTGTACAGGGTAGCAAACCGGTTCTTCTACCAGGTTAACCTCCCTGTCTTTTCCCCTTATCTATTTCTTTCTCTCTCTCTCTCTTCATACTAATGAACGTTGCACTGAAGCAGCAGCACATAATTCAATTTTGCGCTCGCAGTTGCCAACTCATAGTTTTGCGCATCGCTCGTCCTAGATGGTGCTAACAGTAAAGAATGTGGAGATATTACTCATGCCGAACTGATATGAGAGTGGTGTTCCATTATTGTCTTTCTTTAACTAGAGTTCACTATTTTCTGCCAGCAAGAGCGAGACAATTTATTTACAGAAAGGCAGAGAGGTCAGCCTGAGCAGCAGTTTGCTCTGGCCTGTTATCCTACACTGGGGAACTTCCTGCAAGAAGGTGTATTTTTGGCTGAACGAAGTCGCAGTCTCACTGCACGTAGGTCTCAAAAATAAACGCGTCCTCACAGCCTGGTGTCCTTCAATATAAAACAATGATTCTGCGCGCTTTAGTGAAATCAAAATGCAACAAGAGATTAAAATTGTCCCACTGAAAACACTACGTAGGAGAAAATAATTGCGTCCAAATTAACAAAAACGTGATTATTACTTGGGGCCTGCAACTAGAAAAAAAGATTTTTGACTGATTCGTTGCCACTTACCAAATTCAATTGCGTAAAACTTGATTAAGGCGGTTCTGGGAGAAAACTCGTAGCACTCGTTCCTGCTTGTCTACAGATAGGCCCGATTTATGCAGAAACGCCAACCCTAAATATAAAGTAAAATAGCCCGCATTTAGCGGGGAGTGCTCTTTGGCAGTGACTCAAGCTCCATTCGCGAAGCGTCATCGATTGCTTTTCGATTAGTTTTGACGGGAAAAAACGACGCTTGAAGGAAGCGGGCCAAAAGGGGACAAGGGGGATGCCACCTCCCCCCAATGCTTTCGTGCGGGAGAAAAAATAAAAGGTGGTAGATTAAATCACGCCCCCCGTACGTGCCTGGAGGCCAGCTGGGTCGACTTCGCTCGAAACGAGCTTCCTTCCGACAACGGCCCAAATCACGGGCCCAGACGCTCATCGGTGCCGACTAAACCCGCCGACACTCCTTCGTCGAATCCACGCTTGAGCTTTACTGTTCAGCCCCAACACACGCTTGGGATCAGTATGCCTCCCCTTCGCAATACGGGAGCAGTGAGGTAGGCGAGTGTGATGATCAATCGATGTGTTCACGGGTTAGAGTACAGAAGGAAACCAGGCGTAAGAGGGTTGTGCCTTGTCAGAGTTCGCGCTATCATCTGACTCATCTAGGCCGGGAAGTGAGAGAAACGGGAAGCCGACCAAAATTTTTATCCTTGCTCTTACCTGCCCTCGAAATGAACCAAGCGAACTCTTGCGGGGGGAAAGGGAGGGGCTACCTACCGCCAAACCGTCAGCTTCAATATTTGCTGATTCTCTGGAACTGAAAAATTATTACGCTGTCCGCCACTCGGAGCCACCGCAGTTGCCAATTCTTCACTTTATTTAAGGAGACGTACTGCAGAAGACGACCAAGTTGGGCTTCTTTGTTGACGTTCATTCCGTAATGGTTTACCTACGCTAATACAAGGACACAGACAAAGTGAAAGACCGCAAGGCGCACGTGCTGTCTTCTCTTCTACTGTTCTCCTTGTCTTAGATTTGTAAGACAATTATGTAACGAATTAAGACATATAAGGGCTACTCGTTGTTTTTGACAAGATCATTAAGGTGAAAGCCCCAGATGCCGCCACATCAGACGGAAAACTAACCTCCAGCTACTGCTTCCGCAAGAACGATGCAAAAAGACACGTGATCAGAGATGACGTCATCAAGTAGTCAGTATGACGTCACGTAACATGAAGTCACATGCTCCCGTCATCACACGACATCGTCCCTTGGATAGCGGTGGGCTGATCCCGAAGACCCGCCGCAAAAGGCACGTTAGATGCAGTAAGCTATCGGGGCGGTTGAGGGGGAGTATCAACGCAAAGGACTAAGCAGAAAGAGAAGTTGGCTGACGCCATTGAGTCGTCTTGCTGTGACCGAACGTGCCTATTTAGGAATAAATAAATAAGTTTCGATCATTTCACAATACACTTCGATCAACCGCGTTCATTTGAGACCAGTGGGAATGCATGGCATAATTCTTTTTTTATTTCACTGATATGAGGAGGGTCACCCGGTGCAGACTGCGGGCGGACGGATCCTAGAAAGACATTGTCTACGAGAATTATTCAGGTTTAATAGCCATACTGCGCTCGAATGAAAACGCAGCTGTCCAGGACATGTATAAGGCAGGGCCCGTACACGAGTGACTTGTATTGTACATGTAATTTCCTTGAGGACAATACGCTTGTTAGCCGCTGCAGCTAGGAGAGACAAATTTTAGCTCCGTGATACATCATGATTTAGGTGCCATTGATGGGTGCCGAATAGAAGCAATAAGCTCCATTGAGCCAATAAGTTTGAATTGCGAATATGATATACGCAAAGAAGTCACACATGTCTCTATTTTTTATGGCCAATCTCGTCGTCGTACGCGTGCGCGCTCCAATTCGATCGCTTCAGCATGAAGTAACAACAGGCAAGCTGTATTGCCACTCTCGAATGAGGAGGAACTTTCTTTAGTCAAACTTTATTAAGAGTCCTGAGAGGCGCGACTAGCACTCCCCGGTATATTTACTTGCTGTAACTCTGGCATTGGACACATTTCTTATCCGCGGTAGGGGCACTACCGCCATTCCCTGTTTGCTGCGTGGGTCGTAAAGCCTGCCTTAGCGACGAAAAACTACTCGTGATGAGCATTTTCCCTCAGTAGTAAAAGTAATGATAGCTATTTCTCGTCGGCAATGCGATAACAGTGCCTTTGTGATTACAGAGCGTACGCGAGTACGCGTGTTGCAGTGGTCTAACAGGTACCTCGGAGAGAGAGAGATAGAGAGAATACTTTATTTCACAGAATGGGCCGAAAGTTTGGCCTTGGTGGCTTCAGGTGGAGAGTCCCTGGACCAGGGCGGCATCCTCGGAAAAAATGTATTTTGTGCCGTAAGTTTTCAAGGAAAATAAAGACACGTCTGGAGGAAAGCAATGCATGCGTTGATTGTGACGCTATCTTTAGAACTCATTAGTCTTAAAAGCCATATTCACCGCATGTTGCGTGGTGCACATATTAGTTAATGTATTCTTTCCGTCTCTGTTAATCTGTTAGTCAATTGCCACATTTCTTGAAAAAGGTTATGAAAAGCATTCTCAATACTCAACCTTGACGCATACATAATTATATGTGTCTCCTTGAGGTAGGCATCCCCTTCAAAAACGCGTTTTTTGGAAAAAAAATTCTTTTTTTGGAATTTTACATCTTCAAGCTCCCTATCAATCAAGCATATTTAGAGAAAATCATTCTGTAATTATCTCGAGTCATTCGATAGTTATGACCATTTTTTGCAACCCCTCCTAAATGCATCCGAAACTGAAACTGGAGGTTTCCGATTCCACAACACCTGTCATCTCGTCTTAAATGTATTTTCGTATACGTAATACGTAATGCTAAGTTATCTAGGTACGTTCTAAAGCTTATGGATCATGTTGTTTTCGATTTATTTTAAAATTTCCGCTACGCAGCTGCGACATGTATTGCGCGTTTTCGTTCGGTTGTCTATGTTTTTTTTTTTTGTATGCTCTTTTGTGCTCTTAGACTGTGTTCTGGCTTTTGAAGGAGAAAGTTATAGTACTTCATGAAATGTGGCAAAGTATAGGATGAAAAAGAAGCGTTAGGGGATCAATATACCAAGTGTGGATGCAGAGTGGAGCATGTGGATGACAGTCAGATGGAAACGCAAAACGAGCTAGGGAAAAACTACGTGCATCAGTTCGCGCAAAAAGGGATCACGCCGCTTCAACAGAGGTGCCATGCTATGAGCCTGGTTAATGCCAGGCATATTGAATATTCCTTTGTTACATGGACCTTGGGTGGAAATCTTTAAAAAAGAAGCCAATATTCTCAAAACGGTATTTTTTGCATCCTGCAGTTACGCGAACAGTGATAGCTCTTCTTCTAACACATATTTTTATTAAAATTTTTCCTCCCTGTTTCTTGACAGGTGGAACTATGCAGTTAAGCAGAATCATTGAAAACTAGCGGTAACTTTTTGTACTATGGCCAACAGTGCACAAAACAAACCTGCGAGTATCAAACTTATCAGTGTTTTCATGATAACACACCTTAGCTAATAGATATCGCGATCGCGGAGGTTAGATGCGCAGGGTGTTGCCCTCACTACGTTGCTACAAATCGTGTTTGAGCTGCCACAAAAGCTTTTAGTTATGACTGTTGGCGCAACCTGCATATTTTGGCTCATTTTGACGTTTACAAATTTTATTTTTCTTACATTTCTGCGATTTCATCATCTCAAACTTTAAATTCGCATAAGCCCTACAAGCCATAACCATTAATATAACTTTTGGACTGAAACTCTACGTTATTTTCTCGAAGGTGGTGACCTGCCTTAAAAGTAAAAATGCGCATCGGCTTCATTAGACAGACCTACGGATAGACCACGGTGGCTCTCAACTCACGACAGTCGCACAAGTCATGCCTATTATCCATAGTACCATCTCGTCAGTAGTGGCGTCACTTGATTTGAACCTAGTGTTCTGAAATCCATTACAAAAATAAAAACGCAAGCCCTGTTTCGGGGAAGACGCTGCGGCATTCCAGGTTAGTCGTTATATATATATATATATATATATATATATATATATATATATATATATATATATATATATATATATATATATATATATATATATATATATATATATATATATATATATATATATATATATATATATATATATATTTGACAATACTGCTTACTGCGATCGGAGTCGTGGCAGAGTGGGTTGCACTGGTGAATAACACAGTTAAACTTCTTATTCAGCAAAACGAAACAAGACACAGCAGACAGCATGAACTGAAGTCGCTCGAAAAACATGAGAGGAAAGGCATTAAATACAAAGCAAGGATCCTTAGATAATTAACTGGCACGCAATGATTCAAACATTTGTGCACTCTCAGTTTCAACAGTGGCTGAATCTATTCCATTCTACTCAACGAAAGAATTCGTTGACTGAACGAAAGAACAATTCATGGAAACATTATTAGCTGACTGATATAGAGCGCTTGAAAGGCATTGTAGCCCTCTAGTATCATAAACTGTTCAAAAACGCATATAATGGGGTATACTGCTGAACTACTTTAAACATAAAGTGTAATCGTACGGTTCCATTCCTCTCCGAGGTGTCCCTTACATTATTCTCCACCACCAAAGCCGAGACCGAGACCTTGTCGTAGCGATTAAAAATAAATCTTACTGCTTTGATCCTAAGCTTTTTTGCAGCATTGTGGTGGGGAGGGGCAAAAAGAAACGTAAATAGAAGATAACATCATAACAATTCAAGCATTTGCAATACAATCAGTGCAGGAAACCAGGAAAACAAGAAAAAGATAGCAGGCGTATATAACAGAAAACCGTAGCATATGCGCAAAAACCAAAACCAAAAGAATACAAAAAAAATTTCGCTGCATCACGTAAGCATGAAATGAAATCCAAGTGTTGTGTTTTAAACAGTGCGGGATGTGTCACGGTTAGTAATAGTGAGGACTGATGCAGACAGGTGATTGCAGTCACGGCATGTTTGCGGAATGAAATAATGAGAGCACGTTAACGTGTTACTTCAAGGAACGTGCACTTTGTTGTGAGATCTTATTGAGATGATATGAAAGATGCAGGCTGTATTAAACGCGATTTTGAAATGTGATTGCGATAATATATTTTTTGAAAAATACAGCGGCCTGCCAGCTTGCTGCACGTGGCAAGTGACGTAAGGTCATGGTTTGGCTTTCATGCCCGATACAGTGGTTCTTCGATGATAACTTGAAAGAATGTAATGTGCCGAGCGATTTTGAACAGCCTCCCGCTTGTTTATGTGACGTACTGCCATCATATCTCCTGCGTTGCATTTATTAATGTTCTTTGGCTAGGGTTCCATGCAGACGAGGCGTATTCTAATACGGAACGAATATATCTGATAAACAGCTGCTTCTTTTGGGATGATGGTGCAAGAGGAAAGTTACGTCTTGTGTAGGCAAGAATGCGGCTCGATTTGGATATTAGGTAATCAGTGTGATCCGGCCACGAGAGAATGTTAGTAATATGTACACGAAGGTACTCATAACACCTGACGTATTCGAGTGGGATTGCACTCAAGTATTATGAGTAGTTAGAGGAATGTGTGGTTACGAGAAACTTTCACTGCTTTACATTTAGAAGTGTTACGTTGCATTTTCCAGAGGTCTCACCAACGCAGAATGTTATTCAGGTCATTTCGAAGGGCCTCAGAATAACAGCCGTTATCAATTTCGCAGTAAATAACGCAGTTATCGACAAAAAGGTAATTATGAGAAGTTCGTCAAGTTATTGATAGAAATTAAGATTAGTAGGGGCCTAAAGCAACCCTGTGGTACAGCGGAACGCACAGGTATTTCAGAAGAGTCGGTACTGTAAGTAATCTGCGTGCGGTTAGAAACAAATTCTTTTATGCAAGCAAACAACAAACGGTCAATGCCAAATGATTGTAACTCTAGTTGGAGCAATTGGTGGTCAACATTGTCAAATGCTTTCGCGAAATCTGAAAAATACAGACAATCGCCACCCCTTTGTCTAGAGTAACATGCAAATCATTAGTAAATATAATTAGTTGGGTTTTAGCGTGAATAGAATTCATGAACACCATGCGGAGACTTGTTAAAGAAGTTATCTAATTCCAAATGTTTAAGAAGAAGGGTGTAAATTATGTACTCCATTAGTTCGCAATGAATGGATGTAAGTAAAATAGGAGCAAAGTGGCGGGTGTTACATCTGTGACCAGACTTGGGAAGTGGAATCACCTTGGATGATTTTCCAGTCTGTAGATAGACAGCCATCACGTGGTGGTTTAGGGAACATGCGGCCTGATATTATTGAGACAGGTTCTTTCGTATTCTGCAAGAATTAAGAGTTAATGTGTCAAATGCTCATGAAGACGAACGTTTCAAGTTTTTAATAGTTGCTGCAATGACAGCCGCATCAAATGCAAGAGAATCCATGGGAAGATAGCGTCGTGTATGTACGGGTGATCGTTACTGCTAGAGGCAGTGAAAGAGGAAGCAAGCGTTTCCATAAGTAACGAGGTGCAATTGTATTGAGGAACAAGATAACAGAATTGATCGGACATAAACAACGTTACTTCACCTTTGGGTTAACTGCATTCCAAAATTGCTTTGAATTAGTTTTCAATAAAGCGGGAAGCCTAGAGTGAAAGAAATGGTTGACAACCTCAGCAGGGTGTAAACGCACAAAGTCGTTATCGCAATCAGCATGGTTTGGCTTTCTAATTACTTTCCGCAATACACATTAGGAGAGGTATTAGAGGTAGGCACGCACAACTCTAGAAATTTGGAAGTTCAGTGTAATTTGCTCAGGAGGATTTCATTATATGTCATGAACTAAATGACTAAAAGATCGCAAACCAGCAAATGCAAGCGCGCCTGTAATCTCCTGCACAATTTTTCTTTTAAGTGTTGTTCGAGGCACGCTTGTGTTTGTTGTTTAGGTGTGCATGTCAATTAAATTTGTTCAAGAACAGCGTTCGACAGAATATTTACTCAACATGAAATTGTGCAGTGTGAATTTAGGAGTGATTCGTCGAATACACCTGTGTTGAAAATGCACAAAGTGTTATTTAAGATGTTTTCTGTAATGATTTTTTCTGTGTTCTGGTCATTTACATATTTTAATTGAAATTAACGAACTGATTTAAAACCCTTCGGAAAACTGCAGGCTGACGAATGTAGGAGAAAATGAACCCGCCGTGTGCATTTTCTTCA
>JALIZH010024943.1:0-25227 GCA_030522465.1 Rhipicephalus appendiculatus | reverse complement strand
GTCACTATTGTTGCCATGCATATCAGAGAAAAATAAAACCGGCAGATACCATGCACTGTGGGAATCGATGTAATGCGAAGCTGCCAGCAAGGTGCAAATCATGCTGTACATAATATGCATGTCATGATTTACATGTTAGGACCTGTCATTAATGTTCGTCTGACAGTCACGTAGCGCAATACCAATTTTGGTGTATATCAAGCTAGCGAACTGGACGTAAGCGCGCCATGAGCGTGGCATGCAAATGGCCTTGTAAATGACATGCATGCCAAAATATTCATGTTACCACCTGCCACTTATGTTCGCTATACAGTCACGTCCCGCTAACCAACTTTGGTCTATATCAAGCAAGCGAAACGGCCGCGAGCGTGCCATGAGCGTGGCGTGCAAGTCATGTTACTCATGAGATCTCATGATTCCCATATTACCACTTCTCCTTTATGTTCGTCATACAGTCATGTCACGCAACACCAAATTTGGTGTATGTCAGCTAGCGAAACGGGCGCGAGCGCGCCAGGGAGCGTGGCATGTATATCATGATGTGCATGACATGCACGTCATAATTTTCATATTAGCACCTGTCATTTATGTTGGTCATGCAGATATGTCTCACCGTGCCAATTTTCGCATATATCAAGTTAAGGAAGCGGCCGCAGAAGCCCTACGGCCATGGCGTGCAATTCATGCTTTCCATGACTGTTACTCATGATTTTCATGATATGACCAGTCATTCGTGTTCGTCATACAGTCATGTTATGCCATACCAAGTTTTGTATAAATCCCACTAACGATACGGCCAGGAGAGCACAAAGTCGTAGGCGCATAGATAGATAGATAGATAGATAGATAGATAGATAGATAGATAGATAGATAGATAGATAGATAGATAGATAGATAGATAGATAGATAGATAGATAGATAGATAGATAGATAGATAGATACGCTCAAAGTCGCCGAAGTTCGCGAAGAAATGCTTCGCATTTAAAACACGCATGCCGTCAAGCAGTGTATATAGCCGCACTTTTTTACACCGCCATGCATAAGCACTGTCAGCACGCTGAGATGGTAACCACTATGTCTCGGTGCAAAATATCGTAGTGAGTGACGTGCGCGAGGGTTTAAAAAGTGCGCGGCGCAGTCTGCGCAAACTGAAGAGGACGAGGAAGATGACGCGCGACTGCAGCGCGTGAGAGCGTCAACAATTTTGGGCCAATGAAGAGCTTCCACGAAGAGCGGAAAGAAAAGCCACGGGTGCAGAACGGCAGAGCGAGCAGACGTGGCTGAGACGGGACCGAGAGAAGAAGGTGGCCAGGGCGCGGGAGTGGCGGCCAGCAGAGATCCTGCATCAAGGCCGCTACGGGCTCCCACCTGGACACAGACCCAGCTTCTTCTCGTCGTCTGGCGTTGGCCAGGCTTGTCCCCGTCGTCTGGCGTTGGCCCGGCGGCAAGCCTTCGTCTCCGGCTTCGTGACCAAGCTGCGGGCTGGCGAACGCCGAAAGGTCGCTGACCTTCGTCTCGCCGGACGCGTCCTTCCCTCTACCGCCTCTACAAGAGTCAGCGTCTGCACCGCTTCTCAGCCATCGCCATGCGCGTGAGTGCGTCTACTCCTTGCCACCAAAGCCTCCGCTGCAAGCTGCGCGTCCCGTAAATTGTTAAACTGCCTTTATCGTCTGAACATTCACTTCTAGGCACTGTCCGCGTCTTTTGAACTTTTCCTAATCATTTCTGCTTACTTCTAGTTGTGCATGCTCTGTTCTTTTGTGTGTTAGTTGTTATCTTTTTGTCGTGTTTGAATATATTGAGTGTTGTGGGATTTTGTGGAAACAAATGGTCTCGTCTCTGATTTACTGATGACTTTTGCGTCATCGCTGATTACACGAACCTACACGAGAGCTCAATGATTAAATAGCCTCGTGACAAATTGGCGTCCGCGACAGGACCAGACCATTTGTGCCACATTTTTCCACACTAGGATAAAGATGAACAGGGCCGAGCTAGAAGAGTTGGCGAGGCGCATAGGCCTAGAAGGCGAGGAAATGGTGGCTTGGTGCGAGGAACGCGAGACGCGCATTCGCAAAGAGAGAGAGGAGGAAATTGAGTTCGAAAAAGAAATGAGAAAGAAGGAAAGAGAACTAGAAGAGCTAAGAGAAAGGACGTTTCAGTTGCGGCTTAAACTGGCGGAGGCCGAGATGAGGCGACAAAAAGGTAGAGAGCAGCAGGAACAATTTTCATGCCATAGTGCCCAGGAGCAGGTCCCTGATGTGTGTTGCGAGGGTAGGGCATTCACGAGCGATGTCTCTCTGTTAGGTGGCAGTCTTGAAGCCGCCAGCAGTCACTCTTTAGGCACTAAGTCTCTCCAAGTAGACTACATGGTCGAGGCAGAGAGCGAGGGCGAGACCAACCGAGGTTTAGGGACAGTGAAAAATAGGGCTTCGCAGAAAGTCTCAGAGAAGGAACAGCCGAGTTCCTTGGATGGCAATGCGGCATTGCAAACTGGTGCAGCAGAATGCACATTGATCGAAGAGGCACATAGTCCTCTAGACATCCCTAATGAAAGGGAAGTAGATGGTTCCAAGGAGTATATTATCAAAGATTGTGAGGTGATCTTTGGAAAAGACGCCAAGTCTCCAGTGAGTCAAAGAAGTGGCATAGCAACGTGCGCATGCCCGGTAGAGGACTCTAATGCGACAGTCGCAGAGTCTTCCTGTGTACCATTGGCAGTAGTGACCGAGGGCACAGGCATGGTCGAGGACCATACAGGTAGCTCGCCTCAAAATAGCGCGACGCTTACTGCAGGAGAAAATAGGGACAGTGGCGTTTCGTGTGGAAAGCAAGAGACAGCTACTAAAGCATTCAAAGTAGAAAGCAGAAGTAACTTTGATTTAAGTGCAGATGACTGGTGCACTAACAGTGATCTCCAGAGTGGCAGCAGCGATGTAGTGCAGGGTTGTTTGAGCAACGGCGAAGCTCACGTGTATTCTGGCGAATCATGTGACGGAGAAGCCATTCTCGCGGAGACGTTAGATGCAGGGTTGACTGATGAGCTTAGAAAAGGCGCTGACATAACTAAAGAGATCATTGGAGCGTTTCCCACCCGAAGTGCCTGGAGATTACACCTGCGGTTGCGATCTAGGCATTGCCGCACTGAGGCTGGCAAGTTGTCTGACCGTTGGAGTGTCCTGAGGCAGGATAACAGACAGACGTCTGAGAGGAAACGCTACAAGGTATCTCTTTCGCATTCAGATGAAGAGAGCAAATATGCGGTTCGTCTTGTGTGGGACGCGATCACCTGAGATAATTGAAGCTAACCGATAGCTGCATCTGGATTTTGACCACGAACATCGGAACTGCATCTATTGTAAATATATTCGGTTTTCAACTTGCAAGAGTACTCGTTTAGCATTCAGCATATAAAAGGATCGGAGAATACTGGCGCGGACTTCATGAGTAGATTGTGAGTCAAGAGGTCAGGTTTGAATGGACTAATATGTAGACAGTTTGATGCTCGAAGTGTGTCGATGTACGCGCCGGTGTTCTTCTGCGGCGTTAGCGATACGCAGATTTAACGGCGTTAGCGATACGCATGGGGCTAGAGGGAGAGGCGTTGAAGGCATGGCTGGATGAGCGTGAGGCACGAGCTCGCGAAGATAGGGCGGCTGAGCGAGAGATGAGGATGGAACAGGCGGAGTTGGAACGTAAACTTGAGGCCGAATGCCAGAAGACGATTCAACTGCGTCTTCAACTTGCTCAGGTGGAAGGTGCCAGGGAATCCGCGGCGTCGGACTTAGGTCGACAGGTGCGAGGACCATGTAACGTTAACCCGCACAATTTCATACCAGGGTTTAACGAAAACCGGGACGACCTTGATGCTTACTTAAAGAGATTTGAGAATGTCGCCACTGGTCAGGAATGGCCTAAGGATAAGTGGGCCACGGCACTGAGTCTGTGCCTAAGCGGAGAAGCTCTCAAAGTGTTTGGTCGCTTGTCTCCAGAAGAGGCACTTGACTACGAGAAAGCCAAGTTAGCATTACTGCAGCGGTTTCGTTTCACGGCGGAGGGCTACCGGGAGAAGTTCCGGCATAGCAAACCTCAAGATGGAGAAACCGGCAAGCAGTATGCAACGAGGTTAGCAAGTTTTTTCGACAGATGGGTCGAGATGTCCAAGACAGCAAAAGAATATTCGTCGGTTCGAGATCTCATAGTGGCTGAGCAATTTATCGATCAATGCCATACCCGCGTGGCGCTTTTCCTACGCGAGAAAAACTGTCGTAAGCTCGATGAAATGGCCGAGGCTGCAGATAATTTTTTAGAGGCCCAACGACAGCCAAACTTGTTGGTTTTTCGCGACAAAACTGAGAATGGCTCCGCAGGAAAAGACGCAAGTACGGCTGGGAAGTCTCCCACGCGGTGTTTTGTCTGTGACAAAACAGGTCACAGAGCAGCCGATTGTCGTGCTCGGACTAGACAACCGTACTGTGACTACTGTCGCAAAACGGGACATGATGTAAATGTATGCACCAGAAAGCAGAACGTCCCGAAGAAGACTTCATGTATATGGTCGCAAGAAGAAAAGGCAGATGTTAATGATGCAACTGCGGACAAGCAGGAAGAGAATATGGCCAGTGCGGTAAACACTCAGCCAAAGTCAACAAAACACCCGATGCCAGTACTTCAGGGCCTCATCTTCGGCCAAGCTGCTTCCGTCCTACGGGATACAGGGAGCAATACGATGGTGGTACGGCGTTCTTTGGTGCCAGATGAAGCCCTGACGGGAACCACGACGACCTTATTCTTAGCAGACGGGAGCCGAATCACTGTACCCGAGGCAAAGGTGGAGATTTTTTTTCGCCATATTTTTCGGGCACATGTATTGTGAAATGCATGTCCTCCCCGCTGTACGATATCATCGTTGGCAATGTGCCAGGATCCCGTGCTGCTGATGATCCTGACAAGGAATGGAAAAAGAAACTGGCTAAAGGGTACTTGAATCCGAACGGCGTAGCCGACACATCATATGAGAAGAAAGAAGACCTTCGGTTAAAGGTATCACTGGGTAGTATGAAGAGCACAAGGGTACAGCCGGATCCAGCTACAGTCAGCGTCAGCAGTTTGAAGATAAACAAGAGACAGCTCGAGACGGCCCAAAAAGAAGACAAGACCCTGGAGGCTTGCAAGAGCAAAATCGGGCAAGTTTTTTATGGAAGAGGATCGACCCAGCATTCCTTTGTCATGGAGAAGTCCTTATTGTACCGTAATTACCGACTATCCTCTGGAAAATTGGTGCGGCAGGTGGTAGTTCCTCTCAAGCTGCGAAGTCAAGTGTTGAAGATGGCCCATGAGAGTTTGATGTCTGGGCATCAAGGAGTGACAAGAACGATTGATAGGGTGCTAGGTTCGTTCTATTGGCCAGGAGTCCAGGAAGACATCAAAAGATACGTGCGGTCCTGTGACACGTGCCAAAGGATGTACCCGAAGAACAAAGTAGGCAAGGCACCTCTCGGGAAAATGCCCATCATTGACACTCCGTTTGAACGAGTGGCCGTGGACATTATTGGACCCTTAAAGCCCGTCTCTAATAGGGGTAACAGATACATACTGACCATGGTCGATTTCGCTACGCGCTATCCAGACGCGGTTGCTCTGCCGGCGATCGACTCCGCGACTGTGACAGACGGGTTGGTGGAAATGTTTTCCCGCGTTGGTTTCCCCCGCGAAATCCTATGTGATCAGGCCTCGTGTTTCACGTCGGACCTGATGAGAGAAGTTAACGACCTGCTGGCAATCAAACATCTGAGTTCGACGCCTTATCATCCCATGTGTAATGGATTGGTCGAGCGGTTTAATGGGACTTTAAAACAAATGCTGCGCAAGCTCTGCCAAGAGGATCCCAAATCATGGGATCGATTGCTCGCACCACTTCTATTTGCATATAGGGAAGTTCCTCAGGCCAGCATGGGGTTTTCTCCTTTCGAACTCATTTACGGGAGATACGTCCGAGGACCACTCAACTTGCTAAAAGAGCTGTGGACGGGAGAAAAGATCGAAGAGGAGACGAAAACGACCTATGGGTATGTCCTCGATCTCCGGGATCGTCTTGAGAAGACGCTGAAGTTAGCCCATGAGAACCTCCTGCGAGCTAAAAGGACTCAGAAATATCACTATGACCGGAAGAGCAAGAGCCGTCAGTTGAAAGTTGGAGACCGAGCTCTTATTTTGCTTCCTACAACAGCGAATAAGTTGTTGATGCAATGGAAAGGGCCGTTTCCGGTCATTGGGAAGAAGGGTGAATACGACTATTGGCTGGACTTGGGACATGACGCCAAGCTTTTCCATATTAACATGCTAAAACGCTATGAAGACCGGCAACCAGACCCAATTCCACAAACAGCATCTTTTGTGGTTGTGAAAGAGGAGGAGACCGATACCCCCTCTACCAGCTTGCTCAGTTAAGCCAACGGTGGGTGTGGAAGCGATTCCGATTGGCAGTGGTTTAGAAGAAGACAAACGCACGGATCTTAGTAAGATTCTAACCACATACCAAGATGTATTCTCTGGAGTCCCGGGAAAGACGAATTTGTTGGAATGCCGGCTGCAACTGACGACATCTGAACCAATCAACACGCCGCAGTATCCTTTGCCGTTGGCAATGAAGGAAGTAGTGGAGCAAGAAGTTCAGGACATGCTAAAACTGGGTGTGATTGAGCAATCCAATTCGCCCTACAATTCGCCCTTGGTACTTATTAAGAAGCCGGATAATACCTATCGCACATGCGTCGACTTCCGTCGCATCAACGAGATTTTGGTTTCCGACGCTGAACCCATACCAAGGACGGATATAATGTTTACCGAGGTGGGCACCAAGAAATACTTTTCCAAGTTCGACCTCACGAAGGGATATTGGCAAGTCCCACTTGACCGGGCCTCGAGACCAATAACGGCATTCTCAACGCAATCGGGACATTTCCAGTTCATATACATGCCGTTTGGCATAAAGACAGCTTCCGCGGTGTTTACTCGTTTAATGAGAACGCTTCTACAGGGTCTCGAAAATGTAGTCCACTACATCGACGATGTTCTCATAGCTACGAACACCTGGGATGAGCACGTAGACACATTGCAGCGCTTGTTGCAGAGAGTACGGGAGTCTGGCTTAACGATCAAGCCTCAGAAGTGCGAAATAGCTGTGGAGTCGATAGTCTTCTTGGGCCATCGTCTAGGAGGCGGGACTATTCAACCTGTAGAAACTACGGTTTCGAAGATAGCCAGTGCACCTCTACCTGACACCAAGAAGCAGCTTCGATCTTTTCTGGGACTAGCTGGGTACTACCGAGATTTAATACCTCGTTATGCAGAGAAGGCTCAGCCTTTAACACAGCTAACCAGAAAAATGGAGAAGAACAAGATTGGTTGGACTCCTGAAACAGAAGAAGCCTTTCAAACGCTAAAGCAAGCCCTTGCTTCCGGGCCGGTCGTGAAGGCACCAGATCCAAAACGTGTGTTTGTTCTCCGTACAGACGCATCAGACACATGTATCGGCGCAGTCCTCATGCAAGAACACGAGGGGGTGTTACACCCAGTGTCGTATGCCAGCCGCCAGCTGTTGCCTCGCGAGCAGAATTACTCCACCATCGAACGTGAATGCTTAGCGCTAGTATGGGCGGTAGAAAAATTTCATATCTTTTTGTACGGAGTGCAGTTTGTAGTGCAGACAGATCATCAACCGCTGCAATACTTAGCGAAGGCAAAACACCTGAACAGTAGGGTGCTAAGGTGGAGTCTAGCACTACAAGAGTACACTTTTCATATTCAGCATATCAGAGGATCTGATAATGCAGGGGCCGATTTCATGAGCAGGCTGCAGCCTTAGATCGGAAGCCATGTGACACAAGAGATCACAGGCAAAGCCTTTCCACTAACCATCCAGATATAGTTTGCCTTATGTGGATTTTTTTTTTGTACGTGCTCATTAAGACTGGTCGTGATACAAGTGTGCATGTGTTCATGCGGACTCGAAGAACGGACCATGTGTGGTGAAACACGCGCATGCTGCAGTTTTTTTTTTTATTGAAAAAAAAAACTTTTCGAAAAAAGGGGCATGTTGTGATAAGTGAAGTGCGTGTTTTGTACAGTGCGCGAGTGAAACCAGTGCGCGGTTTGAAAAGTGCGCGAGGGCACCGGCGCAAGAGAGACGACGACGACGACCGAACGTGTGGGTGCGCGCTTTCAGGGTGTATTCGGCGAGGAAGATGAGGTACAGACGGGGCGCGTGAAGTTACGTAGAAGAAATTTAACCAATGAGGGGGCCCCCACGCTTATTTGGGAGAAGCCCGATGGAAGAATTCGACAGACGTGGCTGAGACGTGGCGGAAGCAAGAGGGCTACCAGGGCGCGGGAGTGGCGGCTGAGTTCCTGGGGCAAGGCCGCTGCGGGCTCCCACCTGGTCGTGTACCCGAGCGTCTTCCATCGTCTGGCGTTGGCCAGGCTGCTCGTCGTCTGGCGTTGGCCAGACTGCTAGTCGTCTGGCGGTGGCCAGACACGTCACGTCCCCGGGTCCGCGTCCTAGCGTCGGATGACGAACGCCGAGAGGTCGTTGACCTGGGTTCGCCCGACGCTACCTTTCTTCCGAGCGACGACTGGACGCCAGGTCTACCCTGACTACATCTCACCGCATCAACCTTCACCGTCTGCGCAAGAGCCTCTACGGAACGGTGACCGTCGATCTTCGTTTCTCTTGAACTTACGTACTTGTAGCATTTATAAGACAGTTCCCTAGCTCGGTTAAGTTTGTCTCTGTTTTGCACGCTTTACTTTTTCCTATCACTTTCTCTTCATTCTTTTATTTAAATATATTGAGTGTTGTTCTTTGGTTACGCACAAACGGTCTCGTATCTCCTTTCTCGATGACGATTATGTCATCGTTGCATTACACGAACCTACACGAGAACGCACTAATTTGCTAGCCTCGTGACAGGGAGGCTATGACCCCTAATGCGGAGTGCCTGCTATCCGTACCTGCGTTTTCAAAAAAGAAAAAAAAGACATGAAAAATGACACAAAAACGAGTAGATGCTTCGTCTCACGTGATGCTTTGACGCCTTGTGTGTGACGGCGCGCTGCTCCATCAACATCAAAAATAATTTACGTTCACAGCTGGAAAAAGAACTCTCCCAACGAACTCCACTTGATGCCTTCAAATTTCTTAATTTCATCCCCCCCACCTAGCTCGCGGCTTGTACTTGTCTGCAACTGGGTTTATAAAGAATGGCCGCATGCTCCAAAGCGAGTGTCCCTTCACTACGCTAAATGCGCACGCTTGCAGAATTCGAATATATGTGAAATTTATGGGTACTTTGTAGCTGCGTTAGAAAAGAAATGTGAAAGCAGAACAATTTCTATGAAACCTTCAATGAAATATTCGGTGGCTGTGCATTAAAAGCTCTCTCTAGCGCAAGATGACAAGCCGACAAGGCCCATTTTACACATCGGTACAACCGGAAATGGAATGCGAAACGCGTGTTCCAGTTGTCGGGTGCATAGAGTTTCTTACAATCACCTAGACGGAATCTGCGGGCTCCGACGCTCCTGTATGCGCGGGAATGCTGGGAAGTGTCGGATTGGGATTCGAATCGCTCCGATGAATCCGGACACCTCGATGATGCGCCTTGATGTAAGTGTTTTTACAGCGAAAGCTGTTATGAGATCGCAACAAGGGCCGTTTTTGCGCCGTTGTTATCCGCCGTCGCAGCTGCAGCCGCTGTCCCCGCTGCCGCCGGTGTCCGTAACCTCAGTCACGCAAAATAAGAAAACAAACTTCATCGTCGTCAGCCACAGCTTCAAGAAAGTGCATATAAGCGTTCCAAGTGTGTAGCGGGAAGCACGCTTTTCCGAAGAATGACGAATAATGGCACAGTGGACGCTTCCCCACTACACAAAAATTTTGATGATTTATGGCGTAGTGGGTACTATGCAAGTGTGCTGGTAGTAGTTGTCCCAAGAGTGTTTAAAAAAATTAGGGGCCCCTTAAGCTTCGCCTTTAAGAGTTCAACGCGATAGCGATATCCTGTCCCTGGTGCGTACATCAACCACTTAGTGCATACTATGTAATGGGCAGCATGCTTTAAACCGCCAGAAATTATGCGCGTGAAATGTTTTCGAACTTGCTATGTGCCCACTACTTGTGTGTGCCTTTCGCAATGGGTGGCTGGCTTTAAACCACGATGTCGTCGTGATATTCACATGCTCTGACGCCCGATGGCAATGTACGCTTGTACCAGGCAATATTACTGCGATATTACATGTTGTATTGTGACGCCTGTATACAGGGCGCATGTCTTTATAAAGCATGAAAGTTATTTTTACTGCATATCCAAGCTCTTGGGGATGAAAAGCGTTATGCACTTACCAAACAGATACTGCAAATTGAATCACGTGGTTCTATTTGCACAGAGACATCTGAAATAAGAGGCGCATTCGAAGAATACTACAAAAGTGTCTTTACTGTGGCTGAGCTTCAGGAGAATTACAAAGAAAAAGCTGACCACTTTATTGCCCTTTTGCCCCACTTACAAGAGGATGAACGACTCACTGTTGATGGGCCCATCACTAAGGAAGAAATTGGGTTTGCAATAAGAACGTTGCAGATAAACAAAATTCCGGGCCCAGATAGCCTGAGTGCGGAATTTTACATAATATATCAGGAACATCTGATTCCTTTTCTTGAGCAAGTTTTTAAAGAGGCCTATAAACGTGGTGAACTTCCTCTTTCTTTCTATCAGGGCCATGCAACATTAATTCCCAAAAGTTCTGCTCCTGAAGCATTAAAGAGAGTTAACGGATATAGGCCTATATCGTTATGTAACGTCGATTACAAAATATTTGCGAAATTGCTCACAAATCGGCTGCAGACAGTGATGACTAAATGTGTAGGGGACCACCAAACCTGTGGAATTCGAGGTCGCTCTATACAAACAATTATCCATATAGCACGGTCAGTCCTTGAGTGATCGATGGTAGTATGAACCAAGTAGCCCTTCTTCAAAGAGACCTCGCTAAAGCCTTTGATAAGGTACAGCACGCTTTCTTATTCCGGCTTCTATGACACCTGCAGTTGGGTGTTGTACTGTACAATGGTATTTCACTCTGTTATAAAAAGTGCACAACAAGACTAATTGTAAATTGCACACTTTCGAATATAAAAATTGAAGGACACTTTGTACATTCCAAAGTGTGTTCGGCGAAAGCGTGTGGCCATTCCACTGACGGAAAGACGGACGGAAAGACCGACGGACGGACAGACGGACGGACGGACAGACGGACATCCGGACGGACGGACAGACGGATAGACGGACGGACATCCGGACGGACGGACAGACGGACATCCGGACGCGCGGACGGACGGACATCCGGACGGACGGATATCCGGACGGACAGACGGACATCCGAAAGGACGGACATCCAAACGGACGGACGGACATCCGGATGGACGGACGGACAGACGGGCATCCGGACGGACGGACATCCGGACGGACTTCCGGACGGACGGACAGACGGACATCCAGACGGACGGCCGGACATCCGGACGGACGGACATCCGGATGGACGGATGGACATCCGGACGCACGGACGGACGCACATCCGGACGGACGAACGGACGGACAGACGGACATCCGGACGGACGGACATCCGGGCGGACTGACGGACGGATGGACGGACATCCGTGCGGACGGACATCCGGACGGACGGACGGACAGACGGACATCCGGACGGACATCCTAACGGACGGACGGACATCCGGCCGGACGGACGGACAGACGGACATCCGGACGGACGGACGGACAGACGTACATCCGGACGGACGGACGGACATCCAAACGGCCGACGGACGGACATCCGGAGAGACAGACATCCGGATGGACGGACGGAGGGACGGACGGACGCCGGACGGATGGACACCGGACGGACGGACACCGGACGGACGTGAGCATGAGACATTAAAGGCTTTCGCCTTAATAGAGTTAAATTCATGCGTACGTCAGGGATGTCGGCTCTGACCTTTGCTCTTTGCTGTATACCGGGAACCACTATGTTTAAGTGTACTTCTACATTCAGGAATTAGGGGATACCGATATGAGGCAGAGGAAATTAAAGTTCTAGCTTATGCCGACGACATTGCCGTCTTTTGCGTCGATAAACCCGGCTTTGAAGAAGCAGTAACCACTACTTTACGTTTCTGTGAAATCGCTGACGCCAGCATAAACTTTGATAAAAGCAGCGGATTCTGGCTGGGCATGTGGGCTCAAACTCCGTCGGTGTTCTCAAACATCCATTGGAATGCGACTCATATGCTGTATCTTGGTGTGCCTCTTGATAACTATCGCAATAGTGGCCCACATTGGACATCCGCGATAACTACTACACGTCGAAAGGTGTCAACATGGCAAGGACGAGACCTTTCCATTTTTGCGAGAGCAAAAGCATGCAACATCTTTCTTGCATCAAAACTTATGTTCTGCAGGTGTTGCACTGCTCTCGTGTGCACATTCAAGCCTTTCACAGGATATTTGCTTCTTTTATTTGGTGCTCTTCATGGGAACCCATGAGAAGAGACAACCTTTTTCTTCCGCTTGGAAAGGGTCGCCTCAGCCTAGTTCATTTGTTTGTGCGACAGTTGGTATTGCGATTTTTTTTACCTTAAGGACGTGCGTCACCCCTTTCTTCTACCGGTTCTTCGAAACCGTCTATGTTACCACCTTCCTTTCATTTATGTCACAACAAACGTTGCTAAAGAATCGCAGTTGTGGGGATTCCTAAAAGAAATTGTCGATACTGTCAACTTTTTGAAAGCCAGGTTTACTTTAGAGTATTTATATAACATTGACAGAACAACATTAACCGCTGCACTGTTGAACAGCCTCTTCCCTGAACCTGTTTATCGACGGCCATACTCGCTTTTGTCTAGTCGTGATGTACTATTCCGTGTACGTAGAATGTGTATATCTCCAGCAGCTAAAACGTTTTTCTTTAAGCTACACACCTCCACTCTACCAGTGAAGACATGGCTTAATGAAAAATCAATATATGTGCCCTGGACTGTAAATTGTAGACTCTGTAACCAACCTGAGACGATAGAGCACTGTTTCATTCATTGTCGTGACGCATTTTATTTTTGGGACATTCTAAAGAGAACAATCAGAACAGACCTACCTATCACAGCTCATGGTATTAGGTTCCTCCCTTTCAAAAAAAAACCTCACCAATAATACGCCATATAATCTGTTTATGTTATTAGGACTTTATTCGCTGTGGAAAAGTCGCATGATTGACAGACACGCCGAGCCACCACGATCGACGAGGCCTGTTTTCCGAGAAGAAGCTGCTCAAGTGCGCAGTGTTGTTGAAACCTTTGACCACGTTCCGGAGTGGCTTGCACTCCTGGACGCTTGTGTGTGTTTGCCTGACTTTTGAAGTGGATCCTACTGTTTGGAACAACGTAGGTGTTGTGCATGTTAAAACAATTTTTATGTGACAAATTATAATGTGCGCACTTCGCAAAAATTGCAAGTAATGATTCCATGCATTAGAGAGAAAAAAAGAAGCGTGGCTGTGTGGTAGAACACCTGCTTGCCACGCAGACGGCCTGGGTTCGATCCTCACCCGGACCCGGACATTTTCATTAATTATTTTATTTGCGTCTTTCTCGATTTTTCGGTCACGGACAAGATCATAATTTCTCGCTCACAACCAACGACGCCGCCGCCGACACCGATGCCGGAATTTCTGCGAAACGAGCTCTTTAACGCTATCGCGTTAATAACGTGAAAATCTTGTTGCTTACATCGTCAGACACTTTCCTCCACACACTTGTGTCACATAACCGTATACCACTGGCCATGGTATGCGAGTACCCGCCAAAGGCGGTTGCTAGTTTATATCTGCCGAGGAACGGCGAGAACAGTCATTGGCAATTTAAATGCGACAGCCTTAAGAAGAACCGGCGTCGGCAGCGTGGACCCGATTAATGCAAATAGTAAAAATCAGGATTCCAGCAACAATTGAATCCAAGAATTCTGCGTGGCAGTCATGCCCTCTACCACAGAGCAACACGAGGTCCATCAAAATGATGAAGAAAAATGCTTTGTGGAAATTGCTATATCAGCGAAGGACCCCCATCCAAGGAAAACGAAAACTCGTGCATAGCATGCTCGCAGATGTTAAGGCTTTTGAGCTGAAAGTCATCCTTTTTCAAGAGGCTAGTGATCCAACTCTGTTTCACATCCAGTGCTGTAATATATGAGGTGATGATCGAAGTCAAAGAGGCAGAACTGGGTTGCGGGTAGTGGGCTTACGACCGGCACAGAACACAGAACAGTGAGCCCAGCAAACAGGTGTTTTGTATGTTTCTCTCTCTACAATGGCGCATTCGCGAAACGCAGAGTCAACGGAATACGTCAACACACCTACGTCCGTGGCCGTTCAAAGTGGACGAGTACTGCCGGAGTCCGAGGATGGCGTCGAAGCCTCCGCGGCGGCTCCATGGCAGTGCTGCTACGCCGACATTGCCCGGTCCTCGTGCATGCTGCCACAGCAGATCAACAATATTGGCAAGTTACGCTACTTCCCGCATGCGGTGAGCGTCTCTTACCCTACTCTCCGAGACGGCAATTCCGGGAGCTCCATGGTTATGAGAACGACCCTACCACATGGATTGGCACCGTCGACTCTGTTGCGCTCAAATGTTCTTGGCCGGAGTCCTCCAAGAAATCCGTCGCGGAAGGGCGTCGCGGAGGAGCTGCCCAAGCCTGGCATCGCTTTCAGGGAAGCGCGTATGCCTCGTGGACTACTTGGAGAGCTGCCCTAACGTCTACGTTTACACCGCTGCCGAGTGCCTATGACATTAGCTTCATGGAGATGCGGTCGCGCCGGCAAGGCCCAAAAGAAGACATGGCCACCTACCTCCCCGACAAATTACACCTCCTAAAATCATCTGACATAGCCTGGCCTTCTCCGGCACCGAGACAGTACGTCATCGGTGGCATCTATGACTCGACGCACGGGGCCATACTGTCTGTACATACAGCACAAGATGGCTTCGAGACCTTGATCCGAAGGGCGGTAGTGTTGCAGCATACTGCTAAACGGCGCTCCCCTGCTGTCTCCACGCAAGCACCGGCTCAAACGTCACGTGGTTGTCATCCTTGCAGTCGCTGCGGGCATGGATACGAAATCTACACACAAGCTCCGCATCAACCAGTCCAGTACCAAACCCGGCCGCTCCCAACAGTCCGTGCCCGCGTGGACGGCATCGGGGACCTGACGGCCCGTCACCCTCCAGCCTTGCATCGAGCCACCTCTTTGCGGTCTCGGCGGCAGCGTATTCACTGTTGGTGCACTGGACAGTCAGCTCCAAACTGAAGCCGGGAGTAGATTCCTTGCAACTGTTCCCGTATTATAGCACTTTGCCCACCGATGAGGTCTTGGGAGAGGATTATCTCCTCTTTGGTGGCGTACAGCTTGTCGTAGAGGGGGGTGGAATTTTTTTTTGCGTCCATTTGTATCAGCTTCGACAGCTGCATCAGTAACTGCAGTTGAGCCTGATGAACCTACGACACTTTCCTCAGTGTTCGAACAACACAAACCAATTTTTGCGGAAAGTACATCGCAGCTACCATGTACCGGCCTAGTTGAACATCGCATACCCACAGATGGTCATGCGACCATTCCTATACCTCACCGACGTGAAGCATCGATCAGGGGCGCTAACCAGGTTGCCGATGCACTGTCGGGGAACCCATGCGAGGAAAGTTCACCCCTAGCCCAAGAAGGCTGGATCTGGTTCTCGCAGCAAGGTGTTTCGAACTCTCAATGGTACGATTCAGATTTGGCAGCAATAATAACGTCCCTCGAAGACACGCAGAGTAATTCAAATTTTGTCCTCCGCGGGAAAAACACTGTATCGACACCATTCGACCAGTAACCAAGAAGAACGCCACCTTTTAGTGATTCCATGGACCATGCATTCTGAAATCCTGCACGCCATCCATCATGCCCCCGAAGGCGGACGCGTAGGCTGGCGGGCTACTCTTCGGAAAATCCAGGAACGTTTCTGGTGGCCGAGGATGGAGTGAGGCGTTCAGTCGTACGTCGAAAACTGCGAGGTGGGCCAGAAGTCTAAGCGTCGCCTTGTTGCCAACCTGGACTACTATGCCTATTCCACTCCCTGATACTATTTTCCACTCCATCGGGATTGATCACGTCGGCCCATTACCAACTACAGCCGCAGGAACCGGTACATCGTAGTCGCAGTGGACCACTTGTCGCAGTTTGTGGAAGTTGCTGTGGTGCCCTCTCTGGCTCAAATCAAATTGGTTCGAGGCCGTTTTGAACAGAAGCACGGCCTACTTAGAAAGATCATTTCAGACATAGCAACTACCTACCGAAGTCGTGAACTCCGATCATACCTCCGAAATACTGGTGGCGAACATCATTTCACATTACCAAACCATCCTTATGTATATGTGTATATATATATATATATATATATATATATTCAGCAGGAAAGTTCAGTGGGTTCGGTCGGTGTAAGAAAAAAAACGGGTGCACGTAGCGAGAAAGCAATACTTTTATGCCTTACGTGTCGGCCGTGGCACGGCCTTCGTCAGAGAAGGCCGTGCCACGGCCGAAACGTAAGGCATAAAAGTATTGCTTTCTCGTACGTGCACCCGTTTTTTTCTATATATATATATATATATATATATATATATATATATATATATATATATATATATATAGATTGTCATGAACTTGACAGAGAAACAAGAGACAACGCCTGTTCAGTAGGCCGGCTCTTCTTTATCTGCCTCGTCTTTCTCTTCGTTGCGCTAGCCGAGCTCGCGCCAGCGCCTGGACGCCGCGCTCTCTTCCTTACTCGGCCACGCTGGAAGTATGGTATTCTGTCCTCAATATCTCGTCTGTATCCAACATATCTTCACCGTCACCTGTTGCAATCGTCTCTGGTGTCTGCACTGGCTGTTCCTCGGTGGTCGGTCTTTCCAGTGTTGCAGCCCGTCTGTATGTTCTTGCAAAGAGAACTCTGGAGGGCGGCTTTGGCTGTACCGCGGTGGTCGCTGTGAAGTTGCTGCAGGACACAGCTGTACCATCGTGCCGGGGTCCCTCAGGAGCTTGAGATCCGGAAGGAGGCACGTGGGTGCAGGGCACAGCTGCGCCGTCGTGACGGCGCGCTTGACGATCTCGGTCATCGAGGGAGGGCAGGTTTGTGGGCGCCTGAGCTGCACTGTCAAGGTGCGTGGTACAGGCTCCGTCGGCGGGCCTGGGGTCACAGGAATGCGAAAGGGGACGAAATAGACTTGTTAACTTCACACACCATTCAGACCAGGACCTCTGCCTGCCGCCCCTGTAGGCATGCCATGCCTTGGCGGCATCGCGAAGATGGTCGATGGCAATGATCCACTTGCGATAATGTGGCCAGGCAAGGAGGGTGCCGAGAGAATTGATGGTCTCGACCCACAGGGAAACGTCGTCCTGGAAGCCGCGGAACACCGGCACTGCCCAAAGGGCCGACGATAGTAAAGCGGCAGGCGAGTACCCGGACTTCAGCGACGACCCGTTGTGGAGCTGACGAGATAGTTCCATGAGAACGCGCAAAAGTTCCGAGCCGCAGTCGGTGGAGGCACCCGACGAACCCTGGGCGGGTTTCGCGGAGTGCGCGGCGGTCCTGGCGCTCACGGTGGCTGGATCCATGGTCCAGGACGCGTGTACGGCGTCGCTTGTCGTGAACACCGCGTCACTGCAGTGGTGTGGAGCCGTCGAGGAGGCCTAGACGCCGTCCCCGAACGGTGGTGGCAGTGGCGGCAGGCGAGCAGGTGCCGAGGAGGCCTAGACGCCGTCCTCAAGCAGCACTTACTGCTGGTGCACGTTGGTGACTGCCATGGACCAAGTACGTAGCACTTCGTCTTCGTTGACTGCGCCATTGTCATGAACTTGACAGAGAAACAAGAGACAACGCCTGTTTTGTTTTGTTTTGTCGCCTACGAGAAGCTGGCTCATACCCACAAGGGGGGATTGGCCACACTGACTGTTATAAAGGGAAAAATAAAGGCTGTGCAACGTAATAAAAAAGAACAGCATAAAAAGCAATGTAAATGAAAAGTCAGAGAGGTGAAAGGATTATAAAAAATCTGTAAATAAAGATAGGAAAAAAGATTTTTTTTCCATCGGTCGGCAACACTAGCAGCGTAACCTTCGTGTTGCTTGTAAGAACTTATGTAGCGTAGCAACAACAGCACTGCGGCTTTTGCCAAACTGCCCGGCTCCAAATGATAACAGGTTGGAGGTAGTTCAGTGGCCGGCTGTTCTGTATCTGCCTCGTCTTTCTCTTCGTTGCGCTAGCCGAGCTCGCGCCAGAGCCTGGACGCCGCGCTTGCTTCCTTCCAAGACAGCAGCACCGTTGTGGTCTCGACGACGTTTATTCGACAGAGTCGCCTAACCAACCTTTCGTATGAAGAAGACGCTCACAGTGATGATGATTATATACAGGTGACGAAGATGAAGGACAAATGCTGTGAATATTGTGCTTACAATATATATATATATATATATATATATATATATATATATATATATATATATATATATATATATATATATATATATATATATATATATATATATATATATATATTTGACGTTTCACGCGTGAATGGGGGGAAGGAAGACGAGGAGTTAAATCAAACTGGCGTACTGACTAGCGCCATGTCTCATCCGTTACAGTAAGTCGACAGGATCTGCCTCGACAGTGTCATGAGCCCACCAAAGATGATCAGCCTGCCGAAATACACCGGGGCTGAAGACGATTAGTGATTAGGCCGGAAATAGGCGGAAATGCGCCGTAAAGTTGTTACATCTGGAATCAATTCCACACGCTTATATACCATACTATTTAAACAAAGAAGAGCGACACCTTTGCACAAATCGAAACATCTTTATACAATGGCTCTATGTTCAAAACTGCCTGGAACATTATGAAAACATAACATGAAGTTCTTGTTTGAAGACCTCGGGGTCGGGTATGTCCACCACTTTATCTGGACGATCGTTCCAATTATTTATGGCACGGGGTACAGTCGATGAATTAAAAGCCTTCGTTCATCTGAGCAGACGTTGCAAGCTTCGATGATTGTGTAGAGGAGGAGATATGCGATGCGCATGAGTAAGCGGTTGTGGAGATAGTTTGCAGATAATGACTGCAGATAATTTAATGAAAAACTAGCAGTCCCGAGTACGAATACAACCGATGAGCGAAGCTCCTTAGAAATGGGAAGCAAACGACTATGCACATTTTGAAATGGTTGGCGGCGTCGGCGCTTAGATTCGGCCGCTCTAGCACGTACGTTAGGATACTGTCGGCGAAACCTTCGTAGCTCCGTTCGTCGTGCTTTAACCGCAGGACCCTGTTGCCGGGCTCATCTTGCTGCCGCTGCTCTGGCTTTGCGTTCCGCATCCTTGCCAAGCTGCTTATCGTCTTCATCATATCCACGTTTACGTTTCTGAGGACGACTATCCATATTCTGTGAGGAGCCCTAAGTAATGTAAAGTGGGTCCTTTTTTTATATATATGTACAAACATGGTTTTTGGTTAAATTTTATTGTCGTTTATAAACGCGAACTGTTTTTGCGCCGCGCACCTTGTTTGCGCAACGGGCGCCGAACGCCGCGAGCGCCTTGCACCGCGTGCCGTTTCTTTTTTATTTTTTTGTTGTTGTTGCCCCGGCGCCGCAAGAGAAGATCGTCTACTGGAGACAAAGCGCCCGTGCTGCGCTAGAATGATGGTTGTCATTTCACAATTCACGATGGTGAAAGTGAAGACGACCATTATAACCAGTTGTGCACAGAGCTTTTTTTCTTTTTATTTAACCTCGAATTTCTGGTGCGCTCGAAGCAAACCGCTCGGCGTTCTGCGCGAACGGCGTTTCATTGTCTTTTTGAGCCGGCGACGCATCCAGGGAGCCTCAACGGTGAACGGGTGCCGGCCTAAGGAGCTTCGCTCCTAAAAAATTACACCATCTCCCGCTAAAGGGAACCATGTGTAGATGTGAAGCAGCGGGCGCTAACGCTTACATTGGCGGTGGCGTTGACGCTGGTGCTCATCGCAGCGTTGCGCAGGACAGAAAACTGGGGAGGCGCAAAGCACGCAGTGATGGAGCGGTGTTTCCTACTGGAACATGCCAATCGCTGCTAATGGGCAATGAGAGACAGAAGACTCCGACTGGACACAGAGACCCGCAGTCCGCTTTTAGTTAACGCGCACGCTGCGAATTTTTATTGTTCAACAACGCACAGGAGAAATCTCCCACCGGCACCAACCTTGCAGGTCGAAATCCATTGCCATATATACGGAGTGGCCAGTGAACGGTTGTGCAGCGGGAGCAGTCGGTTTTTTCAACCAAGAAACTCGCTAGCAGACGCTGCCTGCGTCGGCGTCGCGAGGCGAGAGAGGGGGGTAGCGTAGGAGAGGAGAGAGAGGGGGGGACGCGCATGCGCAGTGGGAGTATGGACGCCGCGGACAGCGATGCCTAGAGGAGATAGGGGGGAGCGTAGGAGAGGAGAGAGAGGGGGGACGCGCATGCGCATTGGGAGTATGGACGCCGCGGGCAGGGATGCCTAGAGGAGAGAGGGGGGGGAACGTGGGAGGGGAGAGAGGAGGGAGGCGCATGCGCAGTGAGGGTGTGGTTGCCGCGGGGAGGGATGCCTAGAGGAGAGAGAGAGGGGGGAGCGGAGGTTTTTTATTTTTATTTTTTTTGAAAGGTTTGCGCATGCGCAGTAAGGGTGGTCACGCCGGCACACCACCACCACCACCACCACCACCACCACCACCACCGGATTAAGCTTCGGCCATTGGATGCTTCACATCTAAAAAAGGTCAGTTTCGTCGCTAGGGGCGAAGCAATGAATGCGATAGCAAGAAATTAGTTTGTCACACGAAGAACGACAAGCAGCTCGATACTTGCAACGCGCCGCTGCAGCACAAAGAAGGACGCCCGAAAAGGACGCATAGGTATACACAGGACAAGCGTGAACCGTCGCAGTTCTTACGTATTTGTATTTGAGCGACGCGCTGCGATTGTCCACAATGCAGAAGCCGACACTGTTGTTGCTGTTGCCTCTGACATGGCTCATTACCCACTCAGGGGGATTGGCCAAGGATTGATTATATGATTATATTACTTTTCGACGCTGTTTGATTCTTCTTTTTCTTTTAAACTGCGGCACGTGGAATGACCCCTCTGCATCTCCTGCCATGCGGTGGCGTCTGACGCGTGCCCGGTGTTCTTTTGCTTCATTCTACATCATGAGTAGTACAGGAAGGGAGCCACGTTTTCGTGCGCATCTCAAGGGCAGTTTTCAATTTGAAAGAAACTGTAAAAGCGTTGCGTGATAGAAAACACGCTCAAACTGTTCCGAGATCTGCGTACCGCGAGCGGCAAATGGTGCGTATGAATAGCTCGCCGTTATATCGTGCATGGCGTGTGGCTGTGTTGGCGAGCAGGCTGCGGAGCGAGGGGTCGCTGGTTCGAACCTCCGTTAGGTGGTCTGGAATGACGGCGTCGACAGACGGCGAAAATCAGCCGAGAGTGTCCATATAATTGCTATCGCAATAAAAGGCTGACAAGTGAAAAGTTCCTACGTGACTCCAACAATAGAAGCGGTAGCTTCGGCTTCATATCGGGCACGCTTGATGCTCGCCTGTAGTCGCCGACGATAAAACGAGCTGCGCGATATTCTATGGATTCAAGTCAATAAACCGGGTATGCTTGGTGGGGCGACCATATCGAATATGGATATTTTAGTTGTGGACGGACAAATGATGAATAGGCTAGTTTTCGTGTAGCTGATGGGGCATATTAAAGATTTCGTTTTAAGTATCTAGGTGTATGCGATGCCTTTGTGGTTACTTTCTTCTATATGGCTATACCAAGATAAGTCTGGTGTTAGATGAATACCAAAGTATTTGTACATAGATGTCTCACTTACAAAATTATTGCTAAGCGAGAAATGAAATGTCGAGTTGGCGCGTTTACAACTGAAAGTCAGTAACTTGAATTTATGTGTGTTAAGGGTCATTTACCAAGATGAACACCAGGTGATGATTCTGTCAAGATCTTGCTGCAAGGTGATGTTGTCAGTATGACATGAAATCTTACGATAAGCCACACAATGATCCGCAAATAACCTGAGCTTAGGTTAGACTCCGTCGGGAATATCACTGATGAAAATTAAAAACAATAAGGGGCTTTATGAACTTCCCTGTGGGACTCAATATGTGACGTCACGTAACTCGGAGGAATGGCTGCGTACGACTGTGAATTGCTGGCGAGATGATAGGAAGTTTCGAATCCCCGATGTTGTTAACGAATCAGCATTTAAAGATGACAGTTTAGCTATAATAACGGGAATGGGTACGCGATCGAAGGCTTTGGAAAAGTCGATGAATATACAATCAGTCTCAGTAAAGTTGAAAGTTGGGCGAGTTGGTGATAGTTCATGCTTTACGTGGGAGCAGCGCACTGAGATACAAGGCACGAAAAGAAAAAAGACAGGACAACCGCAGCGGTTGTCCTGTCTTTCTTCGTTCTTTTCGTGCCTTGTCTCAGTGCGCTGCTTCCCACGTAAACATGGTACAATCAGTCTGGAAGCCATCGTCCATATTGTGGCGTAGTTCGGGAGTAAATTCGATGAACCATGTTTTGCATGAGTGCCCTTTCCTGAAACCATGCTGATTCGCCAAAAGAGAAGTCGTCATTTTCCAAAAACTGAGCAGAGTTAGAAGGATGATGTGTTCGAGCATTTTGCATGTAATACTTGTTAGTGATGTCGGGTCTGTAGTTAGTGACAGCGTTAATCGTGGTCTTAAAGACGGGGAATAATTTACCCCGCCTTTCAATCATCGGGTATCTGACCTGTAAAAAAGAATTCTTCGAATATGTAGGAACAAGATGCTGCTGGAAAGGCTGACAGTGTTTTTCAGGATTTTCGACTTAATCCAGTGTATGCCGGAACTACTCGATAATTTAAATTTTTCTCAAATAACGAATGAAATTTCTCGGGATGTAATCAGTATAGGTGCCATGTACTGACAGCTTACTTCAGAAAGCAGTGGCATATTGGAGTGGTCTTCCTTGAGTAAACACAGCCGTGAAGTAGTTATTCAGTATTCCGGAGCAGTCCTCTTGTGCAACAGGGTTCCCATTACTGTCCACTAACAGGGGCGTAGCCAGAAATTTCGGAGGGGGGGCAACTCCTTGATTTCGGAGGGGCGCATCCTTTAAACGGCCATTTTTCGCTATGCATGCCATGGCGAAAAAAATTTTCGGGGGGGGGGGGGGGCACGTACCCGGTGTGCCACCCCCTGGCTACGCCACTGTCCACTAACGCTATGTCATCACGGGTATTCGGCGGAACAATCGTTTGTCACAGCCTTATGGGTTTGTTTTTAATAAGGGCTGGGAAGGTCATGCGAATAAAATTATTTTTTTAGCGCTACGAATGGCGTTTCGGTATTCCCTTTCGAAACCCTTCTTTTTTCCGTGATGTTTCTGTGCCGGTGCGCTTCCCAATGTTGAAAAGGCGTTTCTTTTCGTTCTTCAGCGTTAGAAGCGACCTGTGGAACCAAGTTTGGTATATTCACACGTATCCTTGTGCGGGGTATATGAGCGTAAATTAGTTGTGTTAATTTTCTCTCTATGATGAAACATAAGATGCGATTCTTACAGCGAGGAGAACGCCCCCTCCTCCCCGCCTATCGTCCTGTCATTTCCTGAAGATGCTGAAATTGATCCAAGTCGGGCAGGATCTCTGCATCAGCAACATCGAAATGTACCCTGTTTCAGGTAAGCAATAAGATATCGCAATCACTGTTTTCGGGATATCAGCGGAGTTCCGTGGCCTTGGGAAAATATCCTACGTATATTAGTGAAGGATAGTGATAGCAGTGAGTGTAAATTTCTGTTTTCGAGGCAGGGAGGGAGTTTAGTAAAAACATGTGTGGGTTTAATTACGCACTAGCTATTCTGTGCTTTGCTAGCTAGAGTCGGCTGTAGCATCCTACATATAGATACACTATTCCTATATTCAAGCGTTCGTCGACTCCAGAGGAGTAGGCTAACGAAAGTTAGGTCTGATATTCACATTCATCGCACCGTAAAGAGCAGTTCGTTTCGATAATAATTCACGTCTGTGCTATCACGTGAGGGCTGTTGCGACCCGGGTGACGCAGCTCGAGAAACAGGTCGTGGTATCGCGCCGCTGCCACCACTTGTTGCGACCGGCCTTTGCAGGCACCGGAGACCCGGGAGCACGGTGATAGAATAGGCAGGTGGCCAAACGCGCCGCTTCGCCAATGCACCACGCGTGTCACGAGCTTGCTCGAGTTTCAGTTTCAGTTTCAGTTTATTATTCATTCAAAATACAAAGGTTCGTGGTTAGTATTGTCACGTGGTCGTGACGTCGACGAAGGCAGAAGTCGGTAGGTCCAAAATGAAACTGTTTATTAGGCCGAACTTGTGGCCGGTAAAAAGAAAGTCAGATTATAGCAATACACGCTGCACTGATAGCGGCGAACAGAGCGTCGGCCGTCGATGAACTGCACATCGTTGGAGCGCGCCGGCTTTTATGCATCACGCGTCGAACATTCCAGCCTTATCACTGGTCATCGCGCACGCTCTGGAATAATCTCGAGTGGTCGCGTCTTGCGCGCAATCTTAACAAAACGATCTACAATAATCGCGAAGGTTCTAGAACAATAAGGCGCGGCTTTGAGCTGAGCTTTGCTGACGGTCTTTGTGGTCGAAAAACCGAATACAACAAAAGTGAAAATAAGAATAGCGCGTGGCAATGCCCCCCTCTGAAAAGGCATCGTCCCGATGCCTAAAACAAGGCTACGGGGGAAAAATGCATGCAACAATAAATCACAACAATAAAGAAAGGAAGTACAATAATTAAGCAATAAGTGCAGTCCTCAGGTTTGCTAACGCGCGTGAATACGGCTTCAGGCGCACGACATGGACGACTTCAGGTCGCGCACGGCGCCGTTGAGAGTTCGTTATGCCGTCCGGGATGACCTCGTAGTCCAGAGCACCGAGACGTCGAAGCACCTTGTACGGCCCGAAGTATCGCCGAAGAAGTTTTTCACTAAGTCCACGTCGGCGTATCGGT